>CAUYRH010037562.1:0-16439 GCA_963574655.1 Perodicticus potto | reverse complement strand
TAGGACTAAATGTGGAACCCCCATTTCCTATGCCTAGGTCAATTTCTTGTGAATTTCCTAGGCCTCATTTCCATGAATGGACTGTGTCCATTCATTGATACACTCATTCACCTTGCCCCCGGGGGAAGGGACTGTATTCATTCGTTTCCTGGCCAGGGAACCCATACACCTATATAAACCCTGAGACTAAAGGCCTAAAGTAGGAGACCGGGAAAGACCAGGAGAGAAACGGGAGAGAGCTTCTCTCTCCTCACTTGAATTCTCTCCCTCTACCAGGAGCTTTGATGTTTTCTGTATTCTTTTCTGTGAATGGATTCTGTCTTACCACTGGGGGGTGGGGGGCGAATAATGTAATGAAGAATAATAAAATACATGTATTAAAAAAAAAAGAATTATGTGTCTCTAAAATACAAAAAGAGAAAAAAAAAAAAGAATTATGTGTCTCTGGCAAAGACACACTCAAAAATCATCACGCTGTAGTTACCAGCCAGTAGCCTCATGTGGAAGCAGCTGTCTCTGGGCTCCATGAACAGCGCCACCTCCTGGTCAGGGAAAGAGCAAGCACCGTTCAGAATTCCATGCAAACCTCCACGTTAGGAAATGCCCTTGCTTAGCCTTAATTTTGTTCCAAAGGTGTTTTGGATGCTGTTCATGTGTACTTTTAACAGTGAGCTCCCAAAAGATTGAAATTTGGGGGTGTGTGTGTGAAATTGTGCAAAATGAAAAATGCACCTTCCACTAACCACTCCCTTGGTCAAGTCCTGTCTTCCTCTTTGGGGAAGGGTAAGAAATATCCATTTTCTAAAGTTCTATGTACAAATTATTTACATTAAAATTATCGTTTGGCCCCATGATTGCACCAATGTACACAATTATGATTTAATAAAATTATTTAAAAAAAATAATGACCTATTATTTTTATCCATCAAATTTATGCTGAACAAATGTTTGCTGAGCTCATTTACTAATTTATCCTCTCCTATGTAAAACAGCTATTCTTGCAAACTTGCAGTTAATTGTAGTCTGTAGAACAGCAATGAGACATTGAGACTATTCAATAATAAAATGGGAAAAAATGCATCCTTTTTTGAATTCTAATACTCGTTCCTTTTATTCATACTTTTCTAATAGAAATGTCTTGGAATTACATATATACGTTCATTTTACTTGAGTAAAAATACAAAATTACCTTAGAATTTGAATAAATTAACTCTGTCTTCTGAGTTGCTTCAGCATAGAAAGATAAAAGGATAAAGGGTTAAATTTAGAGGTTTATCCCCACATAAATTGTAAAAATGGGCAATAGTAACAAAGAAAACAATAATACAAATGGAAATGCTGCTAAAGTTAATCTCAGAACACAAAGGAGATGATAAGGATGTGATGAGCTTCCTTTATGGTTTATGTATTATACTAATTAATCACATACTTATTTGACATCTCTACTGAAATGTCTCAGACATTTAAAACTTAGCATATTCTAAACTGAAGCCTCTAGACTCCTTCCAACCTGTCTCTCTCTCAGACTGTGTAGTAAATGGCACCAAGAAACTTGGCTTCCTTCCTGCCTTTATGGTCCCACCGTTCCCTGTGTAGCCCATCAGTCGTCATTACTGATTTTACCTCCAAAATATACCTCAGCTTGCTCACGTCTCTCCTTTTCTTTGCCAACACTGAACAAATGCAATATACATCTAATTTCTCTCTCTAATGCTCTCTTCCTTTTCTAAATTCCATTCTCTATCCTTCAGATGGAATGATCTCATAAAGAATAGAAATCTAATCACATATCTACCTTGCTTAACTCTGCTATAACTTCCTGTCACAATTAGAAGAACATTGAACTTTTTTTTTTTTCTTTTTAACCATAGCTGCCAAGGATTTGACTCCAAACGAGGGCAACTTTCCCCCTTGCTTGTGATCCCACAAATAACCTTTGGCTTCTTTCAGGTTCCTTGACACCCAAGTTTCTGCTGTAGGGAGTTTGTACTTATTGTTCCCTCTGTCTCTCATTGACCACTCTACTCATACTTTAGCTTCAGCAGAGGGGCGGCACCTGTGGCTCAGCTGTTAGAGCACTGGCCCCATATACCAAGGGTGGAGGGTTCAAACCTGACCCTGGCCAAACTGCAACAACAAAAAAAGCCGGGCGTTGTGGTGGGCACCTGTAGTCCCAGCTACTGGGGAGGCTGAGGCAAGAGAATCGCCTAAGCTCAGGAGTTGGAGGTTGCTGTGAGCTGTGACACCATGGCACCAAGGCAATAAAGTGAGGCTCTGTCTCTTAAAAAAAAAAACAAAAACAACTTTAGCTTCAGCAGAAGCACCATCCAGAGAAGCCACTAGTGGACATTAAACGAGCCTTCACCCAATCACTCCCACACAACACCCCTTCTTATTTCTTTCCTAGCACTTCACACTTTGTATTACCCATACATATACACACTTCCTCCACCAACACAAATATTTGTCTAATGCCTGTGTCTTGACAATATTGTGAGCTCTGTAAGGTCAGGGACTCGTTTATTAGTGTGTACACAGGGCCTAACATTGTTCTTGACACACAGCAAGAGTTTTCTAAATTATTTGTCCAGTAAACGAATGAATGAAACTGAGTAATAAATACATGTATAGTAATACTTTAGGTACCTGGGATATCTCTGCACAAGTTCTTTAGCAGAAAATTTTAAAAAGTATTTAAAATTACCTTTTCATAAAAAATAGGACACAATCATTCTAGAAAAAAATTAGAAGAATTTTTCTTACAATTTTACATATGTTAAATTAGAATTAGAAACACATGTAAAAAAGTGATTTTACCCAAATTAGTAACACTTTCTAAAGCAGTTTAATGATAGAATTATAAATGTCAGGGTTTTTTTTACTTTTAGTTAACCATTTAAACTTAGGCTTAGTCTCTGTTGAGTTATGAAGACCATTTTTTTTTTTCTTTTGGTATTGGACAATAAAATGAAAATGCGTAAAGCTTTCATAATTGTCTCTTGCTTGCATGTCAGGTACCAGGCACTATGCTGGACATTAAGAAGATAGATCTACATGAAGAAAATACCCTAGCTACAGTCACAGTCTATCTCTAAAAGGACCTGCAGCTTACTATAATAATTCTCCAACTTCAGGAAGCCTCAAAATTAACTGGGTAATGTGTTTAAATGTAGAGTCCTGGACCTCACTCCCAGAGATTCTAATTCACTAGAGTTAGAGTGGCCTTCAACAAGATCCCTAAGTGATTCAGATGAAGGTGCTCTTTGGATCAAATTTGAACAATACTGATGTTGCTACGAAGGCCCTCTACAAGGGGCAAATTACCATTTTGTGTGATAAGAACTATGATATGATGGGGCCAGCACAAAGTGTGAAAATCTGAAGGAAGAGAACTTCATTTCTTTATAGAGATAACAGCCCAACCAAATCCTGAAGGATAAATAGAAATTAGTTTCAAGTGGGAACCATGAGGATATTTCAAGTATAAAGAGATGCAGCGAATCTACCCAAATGGGATCCTGGGAGGAACAAGTAGATCTCAATAACTACTGTAAGTGAGGCTGTGATGAAGCTGGAAAGGTAAGCAGGACATAGTATACTTTCATTTCTATGCTTAGCTGTTGGCATCTAGCAATTGATGACAATTATATGACCACATTTGAACTGAAACACACACAAACACATGCAACTGCTATATTTATAAAATTGTAGACAAAAAGCATAGAATGGATTGCAGGTGTACAACATGCAATTCAGGGAATTCAGTCAGGAGGTTGCTATAGGTGAAGGGTGGCAGGAATATGAAATAAGATATTGTGACAGTGGAGAAGCTAGGAATTGAACATATCTGAGGGATATTGACCGAATGTGATTTCTGCTTATATATGAAAGGCAAGAAAAAAATGAAGGAACAGGATGTCTTCTTGATTTCTAGCTTGCCTTGCTAGATAGAGTGCAAATATTAATGATTAATGAATAACTCATGAGGTAATTATCACTAAAGATAAACACTCATTTTAATACCAAACTAATAGTAATACAAAAATGGGAAGCTGGGACTCTAGGAAAGAGAAAAAAATGCACTGTAAAGCAATGTTTCTCCATTAGTATTAGTCTTTACATTTGTAAGTGAAATTTAAATTTTTAAGTTTTAAAAACCTAGAGTTTAATTCTGCCTAAGAGGTTTTTGACTGCTTTTGTTAAGTATATTCCTAGATATTTTATTTTCTTTATTGTTACTAAGAAAGATATTATATCTTTTATTTGATTCTTAGCTTGATGTTGGCATTTATGAAAACTACTGATTTGTGTACATTTATTTTAAATTCAGACTTTACTTAATTTATTTATCAATTCCAGGGGTATCTTGGTGGAATCTTTGAGGTTTTCTAGAGATAAAATCATGTCATCAGTAAAGAGCAATAATTTGACCTCTGCTTTTTCATTTAGATACCCTTGATCTCCTTCTCTTGCCTGATTGCTTTTCCTGGGACCTCCAGCACAATGTTGGACAGAAGTGGAGATAGTGGGTAAAGTTGTCTGCTAGTACCAAGAGGGAATGCTTTCAATTTTTCAACATCAATATGATGTTGACTGTGGGTTTGTGGCATATGAGTTTTATAATTTTGAGGTAAGTTCCATCTATACCTATTTGTTAAGCACTTTTATCATAAAAGGGTTCTGAGAATTATGAAATGCTGGAGAAAGAAATTGCATATGGAATGATATACCATGCTCGTGGCTCAGCAGAATCAATGTTATTAAAATGGTTATACTACTTAAAGTGATTTACGGATTCAGTGCAATTCCCATTAAAATACCAATACCATTTTTTTCCCAGATATAGCAAAAAATAGTTCTACCCTTCATATGGGACCAGAAAAGACCCCGAATAGCCAAGGAAACTTTACATAATAAGAACCAAGTGGGAGGCTTCACTTTACCAGACTTTAGGCTATACTACAAGGCTGTAGTAACCCAAACAGCATGATATTGTGACAAAAGCAGAGCCATAGACCTATGGATCAGAACAGAGAACAAAGAGATGAAATTATCCTTATAGTCTTACCTGAGTTTTGACAAAATAAATAAAAACATACATTAGGTAAAGAATCCTATTATGGATTCAATAAATGGTGCTGGGAAATTGTATAGCCACACGTATAAGACTGAAACCAGGGGTGGTGCCTGTAGCTCAGTGGGTAGGGCACTGACCACATGCACCAGGTCTGGTGGGTTCAAACCCAGGCTGGGCCTGCTAAAAAATAAAAATAAAAAATAGTCGGGCATTGCCGTGAACACCTGGGAGACTGAGGCAAGAGAATCACTTGAGTCCAAGAGTTTCAGTTTGCTGTGAGTTGTGATGCCATGGAACTCTACTGAGGGCAATAAAGTAAGACTCTGTCTCAATTAAAAAAAAAAAAAAAAGAGCGAAGCCAGGGCTGCACCTCTTACCACTCAAAAAAATTAATTCATGGTGGATAAAAAACTTAACTCTAATGAAGGAAACTATAAGAATCCTAGATGAAAATGTTGAAAAACTCTTATAGATATTGGCCTAAAGAATTCATGAAGATGACCCCACCAGTAACAACAAAAATAAATAATGGGATCTGACCAAATTAAAAATCTTCTGCACAGCCAGGGACACAATGGAAAGAACACAAAGATGACCCGCAGAAGGGGAGAAAATATTCCCATGCTATACATCTGATAAAGGACCTATAATCAGAAGCTACAAAGAACTCAACCAAATCAGCAATAAACAACCAAACAACCCCATTCAAAAGTGAGCAAAAAGGCTTCAGATGAAGATATACTAATGGCCAAGAAACTCATGAAAAAATGCTCATCATCTCTAATCATTGAGGAAATGCAAATTAAAACCACAATGAGATATCACCTAACTTCAGTGAAAATGGCTTTATTAAAAAGTCCCAAAACAACAGATGCTGGCATGGATGTGGAGAGAAAGGAACTCTCATATACTATTGATGGGACTGTAAACTAGGGCAACATCTATGGAAAATTGTGTGGTGATGCCTCAAAAAACTTAAAGTACACCTACCATTTGATTCAGCAAGCCCACTCCTGGGTATATATTCAAAGGAAAAAAGGTCTTTTTGTAAAAGGGACACCTGCACCTGAATGTTTATAACAGCAAAATCCATAATCACAAAGATATGAAAACAACCCAACTGCCTACCAATATATGGATGGATTAATAAAACCTGGTATATGCATACTATGGAGTATTACTCAACCATTAAAAATATGGCAATCTATGCTGGATGTCGTGGTTCACCCCTATAATCCTAGCATTCTGGGTTGCTGAGGTGGGTGGATTGCCTGAGCTCACAGGTTCAAGACCCACCTGAGCAAGACTGAGACCTTGTCTCTAAAAATAGCTGGGTCTTGTTCCAGGCACCTGTAATCTCAGCTACTTGGGAGGTTGAGACAAGAGAATCGCTTGACCCCAAGAGTTGAAGGTTGCTGTGAGCTCTGACACCATGGCACTCTAATGAGGGTGACAAAGTGAGACTTTGTCTCTAAATAAATAAATAAGAAATAAAAAATAAAAAACATGGCAATCTAGTATCTTCTTTTTTTCTTTTTTATTGTTGGGAAATCATTGAAGGTACAATGAGTCAGGTTATACTGCTTGCATTGGCTGGGTAAAGTCCCTCTATTAATAGTATCCCACCTCCAAGAGTTGTGTCACATACCATGGTCCGACACCCACCTCCTTTCTTCCCTCTATGTACTCCTCCATTCCCCCTCCTGTAATCTAGTATATTTTGGATAACATGGAGGGAACTGGAAACCATTTTTCTAAGTGAAATATCACAAGAATGGAGAAACAAACAGATATACTCAAACCAAATTGGAACTAGTTGATCAACACTTAAGTACACATATGAAAGTAAATCTTAATGAAAATCAAACTGGGGGGGGGAGGAAGGAGGGAATAAGTAAATTCATACCTATTAAGTACATTGCACACCATCTGGGTGAAGGGCACATTTATAACTTTGACTCATTCTGTAGAAAAATAAAGTATGTAAACAAAACACGTGTATCCCCTAATATTCTGAAATAAAATAAATAATAAAACCCTACAAATACATCATACAGCTGAATAAAAAAAAAAACCTGAGGGGTTTAGAGAATAATCTATGAAGAATATTTTATATCTAATAATGAAGGTTAAAATTACATAAGCTATTTAATACATAGCTCAATATCTACACTTACTTCATCAAGATGAACAAAGTAAAGAATCACTTCAACAAATACTTATATCCATGTATTCCTTAAAGAGTTAAATGAGATTGACCCCCCCCTTTTTTTTTTGGTTTTTGGCCAGGGCTGGGTTTGAACCCACCACCTCCCGCATATGGAGCCAGTGCCCTACTCTTTTGAGCCACAGGTGCCACCCAACCCTTTTAATTTTTATGCAGCTATGTTTAGAGTGGTAAAGTGATGAGTATGACAAGAATTCTACCAGCAGAAGGACACCCTGGACAACCTCTGCTGATTCCAGATATAGACCTGTACAGCTAGTTCTAGTCAGTAGGGTGAGAGGACAAGTGTCTGTGTCACTTCTGGGCCAAAGCACAGGAAAGCAGCTGTGCAATCTCTGGGTAATCTCTTCTGTTGCAATTATTGGGATGACAAAACCACAGAATAGGCATAGCTGGATTACTGAGCCCTGCATGGAGGCAAATGCCTTGGGGAGTCAGCTGATTTCCATTAAACTTCATGTGAGTGAGAATTCTATTGTTCAGCCATTGAGATTGTAGCATTAATTTGTTACCACAGCCCAGCTTAGGCCAGTCTGACTAACAGAGCAGGAAACTCTCTACTGACAGAGAAGACAGGAGACATGGCATGTCACAA
This sequence comes from Perodicticus potto, assembly GCA_963574655.1. Taxonomy (NCBI): domain Eukaryota; kingdom Metazoa; phylum Chordata; class Mammalia; order Primates; family Lorisidae; genus Perodicticus; species Perodicticus potto. The sequence goes on along the minus strand of CAUYRH010037562.1, from coordinate 8,540 downwards.
GAGTCCAGGAGGCAAGCCCTGCATTTGTGAATCCATGGATAAAGCATCGAGATGACTTAAGCCAAAATACATTGTGAATGCCCACCCAACTGACTGCCAGCAGTGATCTAGTTTCATCCAGTGTTAAAAGAGGTAAGTGGAAAGGATTAGTCTGGGATCAAGTGACTCTGGTGTTGCTCTGTTTGTCAACCTTCCCTTCTGCAGTTTTGCTGCTTTCAAGCAAATACTTCTGCACAGAGGGTACCTCAGACACAGTTTCAATCCTCATAAGAGGATGTGGATTGAGTTTGTCTATGATAAGCCTAGTAGGTTTCTGTAATTAAAAATTCTCCACGCTGTGTGAGAGAAAGCACAAGAAATATATCTTTTTGGAATTAGAAAAACTCTTGTTTCTGCAGGAATGATAATCACTTCAGAATGGACTAAAGTATGACTAAAAGATGAATTTTTAAGAAGAAGAAGGAATGTTTTCTCAGCTTAGAAGAGAAGTCTTTACTGAAAAAATATTCCCTTTGTATGCAAAGAGGAAAATCAGTGATTATTATTTCACATAGCTAAAATAAAAACTAAGTCACATCTAGAGTATACACTAGTATAGTTCAAATGAAACATACATATTTAAACACTATTTGCATTCAGCTAGAATCTCACATCCATTGCGTTTTCTGTGATTGAATTATTGCAATAATATGACATTTTTCTTGGTCTTATGAAAAATTAATAGTTAATTCCTTATGAGTATTATTAATATTAATGTAATGACTAGGAGTAATGCATATCACACAATTCTTGCCTGTGGTCTATTTTATAATGTCAACCTCAACATTGTTATTTAGGAGAGACATTATATATAATTTTTTTTTAAATATTGAAACTATTTCAATAACCCACAGACTACATAGTATAAAGTCTTAACGGATATAAAATGCTTCATTAAGTGTTATCTAACATGTCTGTAAGAAAAATCTATGTGCTAGAATTCTTTTTTTTGAGAAAAGGTTGTTACATTTAATTACAGTCCCAAATGATTAATTTCTACACTTAAAAAAAATTACAAGGAACTTTAAGACCTGACTTTAGAGTAGAGATGTACTTCATGCATGTAAAATAATTCTGAAACCTAAAACTGGAAGTTATAATTGACTGGGGAATTTTGTATAACAAATACCTCTTTAGTGGTAGGACAACTAAGTGTTATACATGTATTCTTTTCCAGAAGTTCCTTTGGGACCAGAGTGGCCTTTCTCATATATTTCACTCTGGGCAAAAGGCAAAAAGTCAAGTGAATTGAAAGGTACAATGGCCCAGAGCATAACCAGAATCTTTCAGGGTGAACAAAATCACCTAATTTGGGTTTGTGTGTATAAAATGCCAACCATTTAAAAATAGTCTTAGTCTCTGGGAAGGAAATGCCTAACAAAATTGTAAAAGTAAATTGAAAGAAATCATTAAGAAACTGCTTGTCATTTTTTTTTATTAGCAACAATTTAAAAAAAGCAATCAGTACATAAAGTAAGTCCTTATTTTATGTAAATTATAAAGTCAAACAGATCTTTCCTAAGATTATTTTGGCCAACAATTTAGAGATATATTTGAATTTGGATACTTAGCACTTTTATTTGAGTGTTTAATAATAAAAACATGAAATGGTAAGCAGGAGAGAGAACAAGGCAGTCTTAGTTTAGATAAGTAGTTTGCTGTGTCTACAAATTGAAAATTGATTTAGAAATTCAGGTAAAGTACATCACATAGAAATAATATAGTTAAAAATCATAGTCTCAAGGGAAAACAAGTCTTTAAAAAGCCATAGGTTATTGACTGAGAAATTTCTACTCTGTGCTAGTCATAGTTTTCTTCAGAAAATAAAAGCAAATATATTTGAAAAACAGAAGAAACTCCTCAGTTCCACCCTGCTACATTCCCAATTCTTATCCACAGTTCTCATATGCAAATCTTGAATTCACTTGACAGAGACTTAATTTGCAAGTTTTCTGAATATTGTTAGAGAATAACATTGTTTTGCCTAAAAGTTTCAAAGAAGCCAAGTTAATGATTATGTCCAAATACAACTGAGATTGCCACATGGAGGCTGTGAGCATTTGTTTTCTCTATTTTCTCTTGGACCATTGCACTTACTTGGCATTCACTATAATAAAAAATATTTAATTGCAGTTAAGGGAAAACACATTTTGAGCTAGCCTATTTTTGAGGTAACGGTAGCTGCTTTTCTATGTTATGCATTTATTCTCCTTCTGTTGCCTGCATGGGAATGTAAGAACAAGTGTCACAGAGCTTCAGAGCAAAGGGAAACAAATCCTTCAATTGGCCACAGAGTTTGCCAAGTGCGGAGCATCTGCTATCAGGGGACAGAATCACAGAATGCAGTTAAACAGAAATAGAATATTCAAAACAGGACACGAGCAGCAGGGCTAGCCCAGTAAAACAGGAAGAAATAGGAAATTTGGCTTTAATGTTGTCACCGGTCAGGTGACTTGTGTAGTTTGTCATCTTCTTGTAGGGTAGCCACTGCCCTCACAATGCCCTTTGGCAAATCACAGTCCTCCAGTGTAATTTTATACTGAGAATCCTTGCTTGCCACATAGTCCATCTAGACATACCTATCTTTAGTCTGTTCTCAGAACTGGTCATGGTACCTTTAGATCAGGGCCTCCCAAATTTCAAGCAACACATCAACATTATAACAAGGAGTTTTGAGAGCCTTGTGATCTCATTTCAGAAGAGACTCAGGAGAGGATGGCCGGAAAGATGCTGCCTCTCTGTTGTCCTTGCCACTCATCTTGGAACTGACTCATTAGCTAAGGCTCCAGAAGTCAGAGTGCTGCTTAGATTTTATTTTTGTTTCTTCACATTGGTGTCTTAGTGGACACTTTTCATGAGCTGCCCAGGTTGCCTCTTTAGGATGATGATGTTCATACCACCAGCTGTGGGGGGAACTCAAAGCTGTCTCTTTCTGGGAACTACCCTTGACCTGAAGGAGTGGTTTCAACCAAGGTTGCATACCCTCCCCAGAGATAACTTCTATCCCATAGCTAGTCTTCTGAGAAGGTTTGAAGACCTCATTGATTAACTTAAGAACAACTTTGGAAGGATTATTTCAGCTCCAGAACTTTCTGTGGAATCAGCTAACGACTCTGCTGTCAACTGCTTTGTAAGTCAACCTCTCCCTCTGCACAACTCTGCTTCCTGCATTTCATTACAGGTGCTGTTCCTGAGAACATGCCCCAATAAAATTGCTTCAAGCCAACCTCTGTGTTAGAGACTATGACAACATACAGTTTTCTACTTAAATATATGAACTTTGTAAGCAGAGATTGCTTTTTATTTTGTTTATCCATCAAAACTAGAAGATTTGTTGGATTCTTGCAGTTGTTCTGCAATCATGAATTACAAGTATTTTCAAATCTTTTTTTATGTCTAATGAACAGAGCATAACTATTGCCTGCTTCCTTGTCGATACCCTGCATTACTTAAAGCCAGGAGAGAGACAGAAGGGGAGTTTTTTCTTTTTAAATTATGCTACTTTTTAATTCTTCCTAATATATATTTGACTTGGACATACATACATTTTCCATTTGAATTGTATTCACCACTTGTTCTTACATGCTTAAGGATTTATAAGGATTTTTTTTCTCTTTTTGGTCTCTTGAGTATTGGGTTTTCTTTTTTTTTTTTAATTCAGGTTGAATCTTCAATATAAACCATCTCCAATTCACTTTGCCTATGTTCTCTGATTTGTATTAATTTATTATCTCAGCCCAGGGGTATTAAAATCTGGGTCATGTGATATGGCATCACCTTTCCATGTGTCCTAACAGACACTACTATTTGATCGTGTCTCCCAAAATCCTCATGTCCATTTGTAATTGGCAGTAGCTTCTAATGCTTGGAAGTGCTCTGGCCCCTTTTGACAGAATCCAGTGATAGCCCAGTTTTGATCATTTCCTGCTCTTCTGTCTAGGAAATAGCTGCCTATTTTCATGTTGTCCTTAATATAGGACTCTATCCATGCTACATTAAGGAGCCATTCCAAGAACTCTTAGAATGTGCTCCTTCCCAGGACTTTCTAGTTTCAATCCCCACGTGTGTCCTTGTGTGGCCATAGTCTAAGTCTCTGTTCTACTCACGCTGCTGGTGTCAGGTTCAGGCTAGGGACAATTGAAGGGACAGAGGAAAGTATGTCATAAAGCTAATGAAGCCTAACTTTTAGGGGATCTTGCACAGCACCTTCCAAATCCCTGAGAGAAATCTGGTTTTTGTTTGTTTTTTTTTAATTTTAGAAAATTTCAAAATTAATATTTCTAGCTACAATTTGTTAAGTCTTCTGTATTTTCCTGCTTCTGCTTGTCCTTCACTGTACCCCTCCTGTCAGGTGACATTCGAAGAACCATTGGCATTATTGGGATCTAACTAATGGAAAGTTGAATTAGGAATGCATTTAATTTGAGTTCAATAGTCTATGTGATTTAAAGCCATGTTCATGCATAGTGAAGTTATTGATATCCATCCTAATAACAGAAATAGCTTCCAAAAATACTTCTTTGATTCATCAGATAAACATAGCTTACAAGGAAAGTGTTTGATTCTTATCAATGCCTTTCTACAACAGAAATGTATACAACAGTGTAACATTCACAGTAATAATAAGGCAGAAGTTTTCAGAATCTCTCCATTGGTAGAGCACCCTACAGAGTGTATATGTGTGAAGTCACATGTTTTATGCATCTCAAGTTAACAGAATTTTTGATTAACCATCATAGAGAAAAGATTTGACTCTCTTGAGTGTTGCGACCCCTATGGCCCTGGTCTCGATTGCCGCAGGAAGAAACCAGGCGTGAGTCAGATTAGAAGTATAAGCTTGCAGGAGGTGAGCTAACCTTGATTGCAGGGTAGCCCTGAGCAACCTCCGCAGTAGACTTTTATTGAGTGGGTACATGACAGGTGAGGTGAGTATTAGGCGATGACTGTGGGCCTAGGGATCACCATGGCTCGGGCTCTTTCTCCCCAATGAACACCTGCAGATGAATTGCCAGAAGGTCTGCTCCCCAGCTGCAAATCATCTTGCTCAGAGGTCGTCTGGCTCTTGGCGTCCTCTACACTTGTGTAAAATATTTTAATACCAGCACCACACAAAAAGAAAATATCATGCAGCAAAAAAAGTATAAAGAGGAATATAAAGGTGTTTTTAGCAGATAATTAATAAAACATTATAGGCTTTTTTGATTTTATAATTTGTTGTATTTTTCAACTTTTAAAACTCATAATTGTTATTTCTTCTTTCTCATTCACACTAAATATATATTCTCTTAAGACATAATTTTGTATTCAACACATTATATTTTTATTTTTCTTAAGGAGTCTTTTCACTCCAATGTGATAAACTTTAGGCTCCACAAACTTGGGTTTGTTCCTGGGAGAGACTCAGATGCTTTCTTACATAGCATGGCTCTGATGTTCTGCAGGGACCTCAAGAGCATTAACCACACAGAGCCAGGTCAGACTGGTTTTGTTTTTGTTGGTTCTAAACATAGTCTAGAATTTTAGAGAAGAAAGAGATCAAACATAATCTAACATAATCCCATTTTTCAGGTGAGGAAATTGAGCTCAAGAGTGACAGTGATTTCCTTACGTGTTTAAGTTCTTTCCAGGCTACTGACCTGGGAGACCACAGTGCCCTGGAACAATATATAGACACCTGCATTGTCAAGAAAGTGCTGACAGAAGAAGAGAATGTTCCCAAACTGTATTTCAATTATTCATCACTGTACTTGTCTAGGAACATAGAAGCAGAAACAGATCCCTTGAAGAAGAGTGCTCTTTGATCAGGGAAGTGCTCCCCCAGAATAGGAATTGATGATGTCTTTTTAAAAGAAATGATAAATGTTATTAAATGAATTGGTGGCATGTGCCTATAGTCCCAGCTACTTGGAAGGCTGAAGCAGGAGGATCACTTGAGCTCATGATTTTCAGGCTGCAGTGAGTTATGACTGAATCACTGTACTCCAGCCTTGGTGATAGAGTGAGACATCCTTAGAGAAGAGAAAGAAATAAAGAAAACAATGAAGTTAAATTCTTAACAATTCCTAGCATTAAAGATGTTGATCTTTAGATTATGAATACACTTTTACATCAGTCACCAAATATACTGTGTGGTACATATACTTCCAGGATGTAAAATTATAATCTCACTTTTCAAAAACTCTATTTAAGAACTTCCACCTAGTGTCTCTCTGTCTATATGTCTCTGATTCTTTATTTCTCTATCTCTTTCTCTACATATTTGAGGCCTGACAATTAAATTTGTGAACTTATCCTAGAAAAACTGCTATGTAATTTATTGCTAAATATCATGATGGTCACCTTTGAAGTACTTCCCTTGGGGAGCTATGCATTGACATCAATGCCTAGTCTATCCTTCAAAGCAGTTTTAGAACTCTTTTTCTGGAATGGCCATCAAAGCTGTCATACAATTACCCTTGATGTCCGGAATGTCATCAAAATATCTTCCTTTAAATATTTTCTTTATCTTTGGGTAAATAAAAGAGTCATTGAGGACCAGATCAGATGAGTAGGGAAAAAGTCACTGATGGCCAGATCAAGTGAATATGGAGAGTATTCCAATATAGTTATTTGTTTACTGGCTAAAACTTGTCACAGATGATACTAGGTTAACTGGTACATTTTTGTCATGCAAGAGCCATGAATTGTTGACCAAGATTTTCCTGTTGCTCTGTTGATGTTTACTTGGTCTTTTATGATTCTCATAGTCAAGTGATGATTTTGCCTCACAATTTGATAATTTTTTGCAACATTTTCATCAGTTCTGGTTATTTGCCATCCTGATCTCTCTTCATTAGTGATACTTTCTCTCCCCTCAGAAAAACATTTAATCCATTTATACACTTCATGGCATTATCTCCATGACCTTGAACTAACATATTCCTGATTTCACTTCCACTCTTGCCAAGTTTAACAAGAAATTTACCAGGCTGAGCATGGTGGCTCATGACTATAATCCTAGCAGTTTGGAAGGCCAAGGCAGGAGGACTGCTTGAGCTCAGGAGTTTGAGACCAGCTTGAACAAGAGTGAGATCCAATCTCTGGTTAAAATAGAAAAAATAATTGTAGCACATGCCTGTAGTCCTAGTTACTCAAGGGCTGAGGCAAAAGGATTACGAGCCCAAGAGTTTGAGATTGCTATGAGCTATGATGACACCATGGCATTCTACTCAGGACAACAGAGTGAAACCCTGTCACAAAACAATGTACAAATGTTTATTCATTGCTCTAATTCAAGCTCTGACATTTTTTACATGGCATACAAAAGCATGCAACAACAATAATGAATGTGACTCAGCAAGATACTGCCCCAGGTCAACTTAAACACAGCTGTGAGATATACTATGGTTCTGAAACTTTACCGAGTTGTTTGTACAGTGCTGCCAATATAAGCACATGGTGGCCAGTTTGTGCACTTAACTGTCAGATCTGGTACATGCACACTACATGGTTGCACACACACCCCTGTATTGCCAGAGGTCAAGAGTAGGCAGGGCAAAAGCTGTATATAGGTAAAGAGATTTGAGGTTCAGGACAGCTGGAAACAGAGCAGAACTGGGACTAGAAAGAAGCCTCTTAAGACTTCTCAGTGTTTTCTCTCTGTGTCAAATGGTCTGCAGGATCAACAAAAGACCTTTTTGTTTTCTTTACTTTTGTTGTCTTGATGAAAGCAAAGAAGCAGTTTGTAGCTCTGTGTAAGAAAACATAATTGTCTACCTGGTGTTATTGGAAAAAAGATCCATTTTCTCCAGATGACAGAATTCCACCATTAATAACTCATCCATTTAATTTTCTTTAATTTTATTTTAATTAAGTGGTACACTTTAGACGCTAAATTTTTTTTTCTTTCTTTTCTTTCTTTTTTTTAAATTAAATCACAGCTGTGTACATTAGTGCAATCAAGGGGTACAATGTGCTGGTTTCATATACAATCTGAAATGTTTTCATCAAACTGTTTGACATAGCCTTCATGGCATTTTCTTTTCCTTTTTTTTTTCCCAGTGGTAAGACAGAATTTATTTACAGAAAAGAGTACAGAAAACACTAAAGCTCCTAGCAGAGACTGAGAAAACTCAAGTGGGGAGAGAAAAGCTCTCTCTGTTTCTCTCCCTCATTCCCCATCTCCCCCTTTAGGCTTTTAGTCTCAGGGTATATATAGGTGTATGGGTTCCTTGGCCAGGAAACGAATGAACACAGTCCCTTCCACTGAGGGCAAGGTGAATGAATGTATCAATGAACGAAGACAGTCCCTTCCACCGGGGCAAAGTGAATGAATGTGTCAATCCTAATATGGTTTTCTTTTAGCATCACTGAATAAGTGGTTCTGACCTGATGCTGTTCTACCTTTGCCTATTACTGATTACACTAATCAGATTTATGTTTTCCAGAAAGGTCATCAAGCCACACGCAATAAAGATGGTTCCAGTCCATGAACCCCTGTATCACTCTCCCTCCGGAGAAAC
>CAUYRH010037561.1:0-15934 GCA_963574655.1 Perodicticus potto | reverse complement strand
GTTTAAAACCCAATAATAGCACAAGAAGTCGGGGAAAGGGGTAAGTGAGGGTAGGGGAGGGGGAAGGTGGGTGGAGAGAGGGTAATGGGTGGGATCACACGTATGGTGCATCTTAGAAGGGCTAGGTGCAACCTCCTAAATGCAGACCACAAATGTTTTCACACAATAAATGAGAAAATCCCATAAAGATTATGTCGAACAGTTGGATGAAAATATTTCAGATTGTATATGAAGCCCGCACACTGTACACCATGATTGCACTAATGTACACAGCTATGATTTAATAAATAAAAAAATAAAATAAAATAAAATAAATTATGAGACTAGAAATTGTGTGTAATGTCATGGAGGAGGAGAGGCTAAGGAAAGACAGCAGTCTCAGGCTGGGATGAACGGTGTGATGAAGTCATGGGCATGGTGAAACGTGGTAAGGATGAAGGAGAACAGAGGCTGATCAGGAGAAGCCCATCAAGACTTGATGACTGACTCTGTGTGGGCAGAAAACAGAAGTAAACAATCGAAGACATCAGGCCATCTTCACTCAGTGATTTGGAGGAAGATAATTATTTGACTTTAGTAATCAGCCAGAGAAAATAAACAATGGGTCAATTTAGAGAGTGAAAGGGTATGGGTCAGTGTAAACGACCTATATTTTTAATGTGTGAAAATTCCAAATGAGAAAAATGGCCCCACTTCAAAACATGAATAATAATTATAATTTCTTCTATTTGCTGAAACTTTGCAGTTGCTTGAAATGGACTTTTCATGTCTTGTTTCATTTCAATCTGATGATAAGGTGAATGGAACTCAGAAGTTACTTGGCCAAATCTAGAAAGCCTGTAAAGGGCAGATGAAAGAATTAAAACAGGCTAATGTGTCTTCAATGTGCTACGTTCTTCCTTGAAAACACAACCGCCCTCACTGAAAACAAAACTGCAGACTTGTCAGTATGTTAGTCCTAAAAGTAGGTCCCCTGGGAGGAAATTTCAGCTGGCTCAAAGAGGGTGGCCAGTGTGTGTTGGGGCTAGTAAGTTCATGCTAGCAAGGGGCAGGCAGCTGGCCGCCCTGAAGGCTTCAGAATGGACAACCACAAGACCATGATAAATGCGCTTATTTATCTTAATTGCCAATTCACTAAAAGGCACAGCCATCTAAGGACATGAAGATCTGGCCAAGGATATAGTCACATGGAAATAAAGGGGTGGAAAGATGGCCACAAGAATGCCAGTTCTCTTGCCTAAGGCTTATAAATCTGTCTGTGTGGTGACTCCCCTGGCCTGAAGATCAGAGGTCTCTGGCCCAGGACACTGTCTTCAGGTCCCATCTGGACATCCCTGAGTTCTCCTTAAGGCCAAACAGGAGCTAACCACCAGGGCTTGGCTTGGCCCCAAGGCATAGCAGAAGACCTGCATGGGGAGGCTTGGCAGCAATAGCAGAGCACAGCCCCCTACCCAGGGAGGGACAAGAGTCTAATAGCAGGTTATGCTTCCTGTGATTCGGCTTGAGTAGATATTGAGTCCTGAAAGTCCTGCAGGCCTGAAGAAGCAGCAAGCTTGACAGGCCAGAGCTGGGAGGTTAGTGTGCGGTAGCCTCTTGGTAAGATCATTAGGGAATGCAGTTTTCAGCCAAAAGATTTTGTTTCCCAGACCACCCTGGTTCTGTGGCAGGAAGAGACCTTTCATCTGGAGACAAGGACCAAATAGAAGTGCTCTAATGTCCTTGTGCTGTGGTGTCTCTGCCTCTGTGGATGCCACATGCCCCCAGACTCCTAGTACCTCTGTGTTGATTTTCTCAGCCTGACCCACGCTGAGCCCCTAAGACATTATTTTTTATCTGTCAATTTATTTTATTATTTTTTAACAGGTTTTTTTTTTTTTTTTTTTTCACAGAGTTTCACTTTGTCACCCTTGGTAGAGTGCCATGGTGTCATAAGTCACAGCAACTTCTAACTATTGGGCTCAAGAAATTCTCTTACCTCAGCCTTCCAAGTAGCTGGGACTATAGGCGCCTAACTTAACACATTGCTATTTTAAGAGGCAGAGTCTCACTCTGGCTCAGGCTGGTCTCGAACCTGTGAGCTCAGGCAATTTACCCGCCTTGGCCTCCCTATCAATTTATTTTTTAGGTGTATATTAACACATACATAGCAAAGGACACAAATCTTAAGTGTGTGGAATGACACACTTCTGTGTAGGCATATGTCTTAGTAACCATCTAGACCATGACGCAGAATATTCAAATCAACAAGGTTTTCTCATATACCTCCATGGTCACCTCCTCTACCCGGAGGTAACCAAACCACTATTTTAATTTCTATCATCATCAGTAGTGTTTACTTATTATGCATTTTTTTTATATTGGCTTATTTACACAGAATAATGGCTACGATTCATTCATGTTATGACATGTATCAGTAGATTGTTCATACTGATTGCTACATAACAATCTATTGCAAATGGTACTGCATTTAGCGATTCCTCTGTTGGTGGACATTTGGGTCATTTTCTGCTTTTAAGAGTTATGACTATGGCTGCCATCAACATTCATACATACACACACCCACACCCACACACACAGATATATCTTCTGGAGGACATGTGCTGTTATTTCTCTTGGGTATTTACCTAGATATGGAATTTCTGAGGCATAAGACTTAGGAGTAGATTTAACTTTAATAAATATTTAGACATTACCAAACAGTTCTCCAATGTGGTTTAAATCAATGCATATTCCATGAGCAATGTATGAGACTCAGAATTATTCCATATCCTTACCAACACTTTTTTTGGTACTATCTTTGTTAATTTTCATCACCTCACAAGAAATTCTTCAAAGGTAGGGGACTCTCATGCCATCATCCCCGTCCTTCTTTCTTGACAAATTCCTTTTATTTTTCTTTGGTTTTCTTTTCTTTCCTCAGTAGCAATATTTTTCCTTTACACATTATTTTTTTTCTAAAAATATTTAAGGGGCACAAATATTTTTTGTTACCTGTATGAATTGTATCATATTGAAACTAGGGCTTTTGGTATGCCTTTCGCTAGGATAGTTGAGATGGTACCCAATAGGCAGATTTTTGTCCTTTACCCCACACTCTTCCCTTCATAGTTTTCAATGTCTAATATACCACTGTATGACCACATGTATCCCCCCTTTAGTTCCACTTATGAAAACATGTGGTATTTGTTTTTCTATTCCTGAAATAATTCACTTAGGATAATGGTCACCCATCCCATCCAGCATCCAAGGTGCTACAAAAGACATTATTTCATTCCATTTTCTGACTGAGTTGTACTCCATGAAAAAAAAATATGTGTGTGTATATATGTGTACATATCTCTGCTGGCCTGGAGATCAGAGGTCTTTTTTTGTGTATACACACACACACACACACACACACATCTCACATTTCCTCTACCCCTTAACCAGTCGATGAACACTTAGGTTTATTCCATACCTTTGCAATTGTGTATTGTGCTATAATAAACATTCATGTACAGGTGTCTTTTAATAAAATTATTTCTTTTCCTTTGTGTAGATACCCAGGACTGGGATTGCTGGATGAAATGGTAGGTCAACTTTTAGTGCTTTGAGAAATCTCTATACTGTTTTCCATAGCAATTGTACTAGTTTACCTTCCCACTAACAAAGTATAAGTGTTTTTCACTGCACCTGTACCAAAATCTTTTTTTTCCCAACTTTTTAATAATGGCTATTCTGATGGGATGAGGTGGTATCTTACTGTGGTTTTAATTTGCATTTCTCTGATAATTAGTAATGTCAAGCATTTATTCATGTGTTTCTTGGCCATTTGCCTATTTTCTATTGAAAAAAATCAGATCATATCCTTTGCCCAATTTTTGGTGGGGTCATTTATTTTCTTGCTGATTTTTTGAGGTTTTTGCAGATTCTGGACATTAGTCTTTTGCTAGATGTATAGTTTGCAAATATTTTCTCCCATTCTGTAGGTTTTATGTTTATTACATTGATTATTTCCTTTGCTGTTTGGAAAGCTCTTAGTTCAATTAATTCTCATTTATTTATTTTTGTTGCTGTATTTAAGGCCAGACAAGACTTGGTTTGGCCCCAGGGAACAGAAGAAGACCCCAATAAGGAGGTCAGAGACATATAGTCTTTCCTCAGGGCCAATATCCAGAAGAGATTTCCCCACATTTTCTTCTATAACTTTTATGGTTTCAGGTCTTACATTTACATTCTTAATACATCACAGGTTAAGTTTTATATGTGGTTAAGAGATAGGAATCCAGTTTCTTTCTTTTACATATGGCTATCCAGTTTTCCCAGGACCAATTATTGATATGTCAGCCTTTCCCCAGTCTACTTTTGTTTGCTCTGTTGAAAGTCAGTTACCTATAGCTTTATAGTTTTATTTCTGGGAGTTTGTGTCATCAGACATTTACAGAATGTTCCACCCCAAAACTTCAGAAAATGTATTCTTCTCATCGCCACATTAGACATTTCAAAGAAAGATCACAGGTTAGACCACAAACAATCCTTGGAAAATTCAGAAAAATAAAATCACATCACGTAACTTCTCAGACCATAGTCAAATAAAATTAGAAACTGATTTCAAGAGCAGCTCTCAAAACTACACAAATGCATAGACATTAAACAACCTTGTGCTGAATGATTCTTTGGTCCATGATGAAGTTAAAATGGAGATCAAAAGATTTCTAAAATTGAATGGCACAGGTGACATAAGTTTCCAAAATCTCTGGGATACAGAAAAAGCAGTGCTAAGAGAGAAGTTAATGCCTATGTCAATTTTTAAAATTCCTGTGTAACTAACTCATCTTTATAACCACAGTATAACATAAATAGAAAATGTATTATTTTGGTAATGCCTTGTTCAATAAATTAAGAAATGAGTCATCAGTTAAATGGATCTAGACTTAAGAGAAAATAAAACATAAAAAAAGAATACCTGCCAATAAGTTATTAATGTCTATGCATTTGTGTAGTTTTGATTACACCAAGAGATTTCTTGGTATGTAATGATTATTCATCAAGTGGACATGTGATAGGTACTTTGGATGGCTATATAGTAAATCAACTCCATGAAGCTTTTGATTATTTCAGGGGAGTTATAACTATTTCTATTAAATTGCTTCGCGTTGTTAATACAGAAGTTATTTCAATTTTGTTAAAAAGGCTATCATAACATATAGGTTGATTTAAAATCATTATAGTGTCCATAGTTATATTGGTTATTTATTAGAGTGTAACAAATCACCCTAAAACTTAGTGGCATAAAATAACACCAACTCTATTTGCTTATGATTCTATAATCTGGGTTGGGCTCAGCTGGGCGGCTTGTCTGTGCTCCATTTGGTATTAGCCAGACTGATTTATATGTTGGCAATCAGCAGGAAGATTTTCACCCAAGATGTTCTCATTTGCAAGTCTGGCACATCAGCTAGATTGTCTGGCATGGCTTGGGGCTGGCTATAGTTCTCTCTTCTCTGCCTTTCATCCTTTAGGCCTTTCCTAACCACCTGACTTAAAGAGGCCGATTTTTTTCATGAGGCATCTCACTTCCACTACATTCTCAACAAAATGTGTTTATATTTTCACATGCACCACACTTAAAATATTCTTCTTTAGGGCAATGATTACATTTTGGCAACCTAACTGGTAATAGGTTAGGTTCCAGCAAAGAAAGTATCCCATCTTCAGCTGCTAGCCATGCGTTGATTGCATTTCCACCTGTCCTGTAATGATCCCATCTCCACACACACCATATGCAAGGAAATGATTATATCTCTTTCTGCAATGCAATTATAACAGGTTTATCAGCAATAGAACAATCCCAATTTCCACCTGAATGGCAATTGATATCATCGTTATGGGCAATATAAACAGCATATCTCTACCATAAATGTAATTAACACATTGTCTTTTGCACACTAGAGATTGCATTTCTTTGAGAAATGCAATAACTGTTCTATCTGTAGTGCAATGATCCCATCTATTTGTGTAAGTTAATTATCGCTTTTCTACTTGCCAAGCCATAATGATAGGTACTCCTATAGGGCAGTGATTACATCTCTGCCCACAGGGTAATGATCACATATGCAATATGAGATAACAAAATTGTCTTCAGGGCAATGATAAGATTCCTTTGCACATATAATGATAACACATTTGCTTCATTTGAAGGTAGCAGGCCTCTTGTCAATGCTGTGATGCCAACTTCCCCTGAAGTGACAATAGGTGACAGACACTCATGCAGCCTGTGTTCATATCTACTCGGTGTTCAAGGATGAATTTTGTAGACAGCTGAAGTCCTACTTAGAGGTATCACAGTGACAGGAGAAACAGCATTAGGGACAAAGAGATCTGAGTTTAAGCAGCTGCCACCAAATAGTCTGTGTGACTTGGGACAACTAACTTAGCTTCTCTGAACCAAGTTGCATTGCAATACTGATAAAGATAACAGCTTTTTTGTCAAAAAGGTTGACCTGATTATAACAATTCTCAACATAGAGCTTGGCCTTTCATTAAAGTTCATTAACTTTTGTCTCCTTCCAGTTAATCCCTGGATCAAATTCTTGTCCTGATTTCTCCATTATCTGAACACCATCATCACTTCTCCTAATTCCAGCTAACATTTACAAATTCTTATTCTTAAGCTCTTCTCCTAACTCTTCTGTTTTTCATTCCTGTGAATCTTCCTTTGTCTCCTATATCTTAGAATGTAGTTTTCTGACTATAATTCAATTACTTCCCACTGGAAATATATTTTCTTAGCTTCTGAAAGTGTTCTCCCTATTTTTTTTGCTTGGTGACCACCATCTATCTACATATTCCGGGTAGAAACCTGGACGTCAAGTCACTTCTCACTGTGACGTACTCTGCACTTTCAGGCAGGCATTGTGTGCTGCTGATTCAACTCCCACGATGACAGTCACTGTTATGTTGGCCTTTGGTCTGTCCCCATGACTACTATCTTAGTCTAGGCCACCATCATTGTTCACACAAAGAGATGTATAACTAGTCTTGATTTGTGAAACAATCTTCAAAGGTAAAAAGAAGAGACTGATGGATATGAGTATATTAGAGCTCTAAAATGTCATTGAGTCATAAACAAAAGGATGCAATTACAAAATTTTAAAATGAACAAAGAGTATTTGCTATGTATTTTCTAGATAAAGTATTAAGATCCCTGGTAAGCAAAGAGCTTTGCCAATTAACTACAAAGTTACCAATACCACAATGGAAAGATAGGAAAATACACCAATGGGCAATTCATTAGAGAAGGAAATACAACAACTAGTAAATGTAAAACCATTTTAATATCTACTTAATAATTTTTTTAAGGCTCATATTTAAATAGCATGATCAATTTTCACTCATGATATTTCCAAAGTAAAAATAAATCACAAAGTTTTGGGGGAAAGTGACAACTTTCCAATAACTCCCTTACAAGTTACTTATCTAAGTACTCTATCTCTGTCACTAGAAAGATAGACATACACAAGAAAAGATAGAAATATAGACATTAAGAAAACTTATAGGGCTTGATAGATAGGAAGAAGAAGTTTCAGAAATTTTAAAGAAAAAGTAAACTGCTAAAAATGATTGATTGAAGTATTCAGGAGATAGCAGCCTACTCACATACACACACAGAGAGAGAGACTTACACATACAAGGACATTTTTAGAAGTAAACTAAGTTAAGCACAGATATTAGTGAAAAAAAAATTAAATCCCAATACAATTCACATGGAGTAGAGAAGAGAATATAATTGCTATTGTAGGAATGTTGAATCAGTAGCATAGAGGATATTTTGAGAAAACATCTGAGAATAAAAAGTAAGGGAACAATGAAATAAAAATGGCAAGAGAGAAAATTTTAGAATGAACAAAGAATGGAGAATTAAAATAGAAATAATAGGTTCTCCTAAAGAGTCTACGAAAAATGAAGAAAATGAAAAGAGAGACAGTAACCACATTCATAATGAAAGAAATTACCATCATATGGGGGAGAAACTGTATTTGCAGATTGCAGAGGTTTACTGAGGATCAAGTAAAAATAATAAGATGAGAGCCACAAGTATAGCCACATCCTTTTTAAATTTTTAAATGCTAAAATTATTTTGATAAAAATAATTAAAATTTAAAAGAAAGTTTGAAATATACAAATATGTTAATACTGTAGAAAGAAAAAACTGTATGTAATTTGAGATTTTTAATTTAAAACATAAAATACTAGAAGGAAAATAGTCATATTGATAAAATTTTGACAGAAATAAGCTATGTACTTTATTTTGTTTTTTAAATGTGTTTCTTTTTTTTTTATTTTAAGAATGCAGCTGAGTTGCTTTACATTCAAGGAAAAAACATATTCTTTGTAAAATTCAAAACTGTAGAAAATTACAGTGCTTGTAGTCAGGGAGATGAGGTATTAGAGGAAGAGAAAGCAAACAAATCTGAAAAATTGTGCTACTGTGGTTGAGACAAGACACAAAATTTCATATCAAATAAAGGTTAAATGGGGGGGGCGGGGAAGAAACTCTCAGTGAAACACCAAGAACAGTTATTAGAAAACTCAGTCCTACCTGCTTTCTCTGCCTGGTTTAAAATAAAAAAATATAAATTTAAACCTGTTATAAAAATATATAATGTACAGTTGATGTTGTAATAACCTAAATCTGTTTCTAAACCTTTAATTTTCAAAACTTAGCCATGTCTGTGCGTGCATAGAAGAAAAAATAAAAGTGAGCTACATACTGATATAGTTTCTTCTAAAATGACTGTGAAGGTTAATGAGGTTAAATAATCATTTCGAAATAGCTAAGGTACTTTTTATAGTATTCAAAGTATGGCACATGATGGAAAGTATATGGTTTTTGAAGCAAAAGGAAGAAAATAGAAAAAAATAAGCAAGAGGGGCAATGTGTGTGGGTAGATTTTATAGCATTTAAAGCTTTTCAGAAACCAAAAGCACAGGGGAAACATGCTTCTATCATCATTATAAATCGCCAGAAGATTAAAACAACATTAACTACAAAGTATTAGAAACTGAAAAAAAACCTCTCTTTAGGGAAATGACGCTGCATACATGGGAGGCCCCAGCACATCACAGTGTTGGTCACCTCCCAGTCTTTATTTCTTTTATTCCTTTTGATTTAGAAAGCCCACCCTGTCATGATCTTCTAGAGAACTGATCAGGTCTTTTAAAGATGCACCTTGCCTTTAATAAAGGCCTTGTCTCACCACCCTTCCAGTGTCTTCCCTTCTTCCAAAAGTCCTTGCAAGGCATTAGAAGATCCCTGTATTGCTGAGTGCCCTTCAGGATATTTGCCTTTGAGTACAAACCCCTTGCAATCCTACACCCCTTTGCAATCCTATCTCTGATGCAAGGCCTGATGCACTTTAAACTTTTTGTAAGTTTGGGAAAAATAAATGAGTAAATTAATACATTCATTCACAACTCTAATGCTTCTGACTCCTACTGTGCTCCTATACAGAGTTTGAGAACACAATCCTTCTCTGACCCATTGAAACAGCCCTTTCAAAAGTCACCAAATACCAAACACAGGCTCCTCATTTTTACAAGGCTATTTGGTGACGAGAGTAGAGGCAGGAGGATATACAGGTGTTCCAGTGTCTGCGTGTGTCCATGCACACATGTGCAGAAGAGTGTGTGTGCGTGTGTGATAGAGTCTACTTATGTGAAAGTGTACGTGCACGTATCCTGTTAAGGAGAAGGCAGAAAGGAACAGCAGTAGAAATGGCATCATAGGCAGAAGAACATGCCCAAATCTGGGGGTGCAGAAAAGGCCAGAGCAGAGAGAGATGCCTGCTGGTTAGATGGAGAGTAAGGTCTTATTGAAAGAAAAAAAGTACCATAGGAGAAAGAAGGGCCCTCCAGTTACCTGCTCTGATGGCTGAGAGGGTAATTAGCCCATAGATATGTAAAAGAGTAGCAGAATGCTCAGCCTTCTATATATATTCAGTAATGGTGCAATTAAAAATATTCACCCAGCACCCAGATTTTGGTTTCTAAATACCATTCTCCAAGAAAAGAAATCAAGGCTTTTAGAGAAATAGCTGATTTTAGGACTGGAGAAAGGAAACTATTAATACAAGATGATAAGCCCAGAACATAAGAAAATGGTCCAAGGACAAGAGCATAGGGTTCCATCAAAGGGATGCAGGGGCCAACCTAAAAGCGCCCCTCGTGGCCAATTCTGGAACTATCTGAGCAACAAAATAAATAACGCCACTAAAAATACCATGAATCCATAATGATATAAACAAATATTTACATAGACAGAGAAGGAACAAATCATTCTTACAAAAGAATTCCAATTAATACACGCCAACGGAGAAGGGCAATGAAAGTCATCATTGGAACATCACAGTAACAATTGCTACAGGCACAATCCATGAGCAAATGCTAAAATGAATCGGTCAAACCCCCGATTCTCCTGCCCTTGAGGATGAAATACATTTGATAATTTGCTTCTAAGGAACAGGGCAAAGAGAGGAAAGAATAACAACTTTACGTAGCTCAACCCAGACGCACTCAGGAACTGAGTAATGTGGGTGAACATAATTTAGGGTTGTCATGCGTCTCTGGTAAAATGTGATGAGTGCCATTAGAGGGGAACAACACCTCTGTGGCAGTCTCCCTCCAGATCTATAACCTCAGTCCCTTCATGGGAAACATCAGACAAACCCACATTAAGGGATATGAAGGAAAACATCAGACAAGTACAGTTCAAAAGTATCAAGGTTATGAAAGACAGGAAGAGGCAGAAAGACCGTGGAAGACCAAGGATATATGACTAATGGCAATATGGCGTCTTGGATTGGATCCAGGAACAGAAAAGGGAAAGGATGGGAAATCCAAAGAAAGCCTGTAGTTGAGTGAATAGTCTATATGAATGCTAATTTTTTTTAGTTAATCATGTATATAAATGTTGATTTCTTAGTTCTGGTAAATTTACCATCGGCACATAAGATGCTAACACTAGAAGTTAGGTGAAGGTTGTATGGGAACCCAAGGCTATCTTTGCAACTCTTCAATAAATCTAAAATTATAATCCCTAAAACAAAAGTTCAAATTCATGTGCACATGCTCAGGTCTCCCAGACCTTCCCTCCCTGTCCCCCACATGATACTACAGACAAATAACACTTCGTTAAAAAAACAAACTTTGGTAACCACTGCACCCTTCCAAGCACCAACCAAGAAAACGGTGAGTTTTGTAATAGATCTCTTTATAACTTTTTTCATCGCACACTTTATTATAGGTACGTATATGTATATATTTTCCTTGTCTGTTATTTTATTTAGGCGCTTTCTAGAGTTCAGCTGTCGCTCAGGGCATCAGACTAATTTCCTCTTCAGCTGTGATTGCAGAGCTGCATACATAATGAACCCCGTTATTGCTCCTGTTATTAAGTGGGCTGTCAGGGACGTGGACCGGAGGGAGGCCACCATCTAAGGCAATGGCTCTTGCTGGTGCTGCCTGCCCTCGCTCACTCATTGACTGTGACCACCAGGGAAAAAAGCACAGAGAGGCAAACCGTCCTGCTCCCTGATGTGAGGAAATGTCAGAGGTTTGTACTGGCTTTGAGGCACTGACTTTTGTTATTTATTAAATGCAAAATAAAGCCGTTCTTTATTGACCATTTGAAAGGCCTGCATATATTGAAAACAGCACCCTGTCAGCTATCGTCTTGGGCTTTTTGATGAATGTTATTTTGTTTAATTCCCATAGCAAATCTGGGAAGAGGATGTAATCATCCTCTGTGTATAGGGGGGAAACTGAGGCTGAGAGATGCTAATTGTTCCTTGGGGTGTCTTCCCTGTGGTTAGCAACTTGACCTTAGATTTTAAATAGGAAAGTGGAAATTAATGTTAAGTTTCAAATACAGCATATCCATAATGACACTGTCAACTCTTGTTAGCTTGGGGTTTAGGGATTTAATGGGTTCATCTCATCAGAGTGGTGGACCATAGTTCAGATATTCAAAGGATATGCTTGCATCCCTTTGCAGTTACCAGGAGGAGGAAGCGAGTTCACTATGGGGCCAAAAGCAGCAGAGTTGCCAAATTTTAATGTGTGTGCAAATAAGCAGAGACCTCGTTAAAATGAGGATTCTGATGATTTAGGGTGGGCCCTGATAGTTTCATTTCTAACCCACTCCAAGGTGCTGCCAATGCTACTAACACTTGAAGTAGCAAGTTTGAAGGACTGAAACCTTTACTCTTACAAAGTCATACCTTAGATTTGAAAAAGGAAAGTGAAAATTAATGGCAAATTTCAAATATAGTATGTCCACAGTTAAACTATCGACTCTTGTTAGCTTGGGCTTTAGGGATTTAATGGACTTACACTAGAGTTAACAGCTTGGGGCAGGTCTTAAAAGAAATCAGGAAGAATGAAAACAACTGTAAACGCCTTTGGTTTCAGGGACAGAGGAAAAAGAGAAAGGGGCTTGTAAAGGTTTGTACGGATGGCTTCATGCACTCACATGGAGACTAGCCCTCCTTTGTACCATGGTTAACCTCCTATCCTCTAAACCTCCCTAAAAGATACTGAAGGGCCCTCATTACCCTAATTAGTAATTTCTTTTCTTTTCTTTGTTTGTTTTAGAGATGGGATCTCACTGTGTTGCCCAGGCTGGAGTGCAGTGGGGTGAACATAGCTCACTGCATCCTCAAAGGCGCTCCCAAGAAGATCCTCCCACTTTAGTTTTCTGGGTAGCTGTGCCCCAGGCCTGTGTCACCATGTCCAGCTAACTTTCAATTTTTTTTGTAGAGCCTGGTGCCTCGCTATGTTGCCTAGACTGATCTTAAACTCCTGGCCTCAAGTGACCCTTCTGCCTTTACTGAGTAAGACTAAGAGAGACTCATCTGTTAGAGACTGGTAGGAAAGGTTAACCACAGTAGCTGTTTCACTTTGGGAAAGTTGATTAATTTCTCCAAAGCTCCAATGGCTTGTCAGTAAAAACAGACTTAGGGAAGGTTTAAATGCATTATTAGTTTCTGTCGGAAACTTTAAAAGTGTTTGTCAAATGCTAGTTCTCCAGCATACCCCTCCTTTCTGCCTTTATCAGACATATACGTCACACATACATCCTATGTACCTATTTTCTTCCAGTCTATAGCTTTGCCAGTTCAGGTCTTTTTGAAAAGAAGTGTTTAATTTTGATGAAGTCTAGTTTATCATTTTATTTTCTTTTATGGATAGCGTATACCACTTCCTTTCTAAGAATTATTTGCCAATTTCAAGTACTTAAACGTTTTCCTCTCTATTTTCTTTTAGAACTTCAGTAATTATCACTATTACATAGGTATACAATCCATTTTGAACAAATTTTTATGTAAAGGGTAAGGTAAGGTTTGAGTCTTTTTTTTTCCATGTGGATATTATTTCACTGCTATTTCCTGAACAACCATCATTTCCCTTTTGGATCACCTTGGTATCTTTGCCAAAAGTCAATTGACCACGTATGTGGTGATACATTCCTGGTCCCTAATGTTTCTATGAATCTGTGTATCAGTGCTTACATACTAACTTTATATTAAATCCAAAATCAAATAGTGTATCAGATAGCCCTCAAAGTTTTTTATTATTTTACAAAATTGCTTTGGCTATTCTTTGAATTTCCATATAAATTTAAAAATAAAATTTTATATTCCTATACAAAAGGCATCTAGATATTTTGAATGAGATTTTGTTGAGTCTATGGATCAAGTTGAGGAAAACTGACATCTCATGAAAATGCTACACTGTATTTTTCCATTCATGTATTAGTTTTCAGTATATAGGGCTCCCAAATATTTTAATTTTTGCCCAAGTATTGCATTTTTTATGATCTTTGAATGGTATTGTTATAAATTTTATTTCCATTTCTTCTCAGCTATCATAAAATACAATTTTTTACGTATTGACTTTATATCTGATAATTTTGCTAAATTCAGTTGTAAGTTGTAGCATTCTAAAGAAATATTTCTTGGAATTTTCTGAGTATCATGACTAGAATTTCTAAGGTAAAGCTGAATATAAGTGATGAGGGGAGTATCCTCTGAAATTCAACATTTTCCCTTCAAGAGTGATGCATTATCTAGGTGTTTCTTAACATCCACATAGATCAATGGTGTTAAAACTTTTTTTTCTTTTCTAGCATAAGAAGTGAAATCTATAAATTTTCCTCTTCACAGATTCAGTTGTATCCCCCAAATTTTGTCATGTTCTGTTTCGTTATCATTTAATTCACAATACATTTCAGTTCTTCCTGCCATTTCTCATTTAACCAGGTATTTGTATTATTTACATTCCAAATATTTAGGTTTCTATTCCAGAAATCTTTGTGTTGTTCTTGTTTAATATTATTGTGTTGGAGGACATACTGTGTGAAATTTCAAATCTCTTAAGCTTACTGAGAAATCTGGTATGGATCATTACGTGTGACCAATATTGGTGGCTGTTCTATCAACATTTGAAATAGTGTGTCCCTGTCATCCTGCAGGTTAAACGTCTTTAAATTTTTGCTGTAATACCTTATCTGCATCTTGTGTGATTTAGGAGTGTGTTATTAATACTGTGTATTTCAACATTTGGATGTTTTCTAAAAACATTTTTGTCATGGATTTTTTTTTAAGTTTAACTTTGTTATAGTTAGAGACCATAATTCATTAAAGTTTGTAAAAATTTTTTGGATCTATTTTGTGTAGCGTTCAGTGTGCATTTGAAAAGAATGCGTTTCTGACATTGTTGGGCAAGGTATTCTATAAATTTGGTCAGGTTAGTTGGTTGCACTGTTCCAAATTTTTGTATCCTTGATGGTTTTTTTTTAAATCTAATTATGATACAGATATTCCTAACCAGTTGTGTTAAAATCTCCAGTGATGTCGGTGGATTTCTTTCTTTTCTCTCAGAATTTGTTGGCATTGATAGTTTCAGAGGTGGAAATCTCTCCAAATATCAGAATTTTTAAATTTCCTGTGCGTCTAATTGTTTTTATTATGTTTCATCCGTATTCGTTCCTGTAATGTGAGCTCCATGAAGTCATAACTTTGTGTTGTTTTATTTTATCTTCACAATCCAGCAGAAGTACTTAACACATAATTGGTGTTCATTAACTGTGCTGAATCAGATGAGTGGATGGAAGGGTAGATGGGCAGGTAAACAGATAGATGCAAACAGCAGGCTTCATTTCCAGCACTTAGCAAAGTACCTAAGGCATTACAAACACTCAGATGTTTGTGCTGATCGACTCAATTGTATATAAATGGAGGAAAATTGATGCTTCATGCAAATAAGGTTGTAGAACCTTTTCCAACCAGACTGATTCCATTTATAACGGGTCCTATACATGAGTCTCAGAACCTTTGATGCTTACCAAAGGCCACAGGCAGGTGGTTATTCCGTAAGTATTTGCGGTGCTGGTAATGAGCTAAACTCAGTCCATCTTCTGCCAGTCTGTGCCTGCAGTTAGAAGCTGACTTCCTGGTGCTTTGCTTCTGACAGTATCAGACCTATTTCTTCTAGTTTTCTGTTCTTTTTTTTTTTGTATATATTTTTTATTATCTTTATCATTAAATCATAGCTGTGTACAATAGTGCAATCAAGGGGTACAATGTGCTGGTTTCATATACAATCTTAACTATTTTCATCAAACTGATTAACATAGCCTTCCTGGCAATTTCTCCGTTATTATATGGAGACATTCGTATTCTGCATTTAACAAGGTTCGCCTGTACCCTTCTAAGATGCACCGTAGGTGTGACCCCACCAATTACCCTCCCTGCGCCCCAACCTCCCCTCTCCCCTCCCTACCCTTGCCCCTTTCCCTATATTCTTGTGTTATAGTTGGGTTATACCATTCATATGACAGCTATAAATTAGCTTCATAGTAGGGCTGAGTACATTGGATACTTTTTCTTCCATT
>CAUYRH010037556.1:0-54635 GCA_963574655.1 Perodicticus potto | reverse complement strand
CTGGTCTTTCAGTTTATCCCTCCCCATATTCTCTATCTTTTCTATTAAGGCTTCAGAACAGCATTATAAGGTCTCCCCATTGCCCTCTGTTCCCCAACAGTGTGGCCCTTCTAAGTGCCCTGGTTCTTGCCCCCACTCTCCCGGCATTAGGCATGGTTGGTCCTCAACTGGGACAGTCTCTGCTCAGCTTTCCTGTAGGCCTGGTGGGCCCCACTCCTCCTTCTAGTCTCAACCCAAATGTCACTTCTCCTGGCCCTACTGCCACGTCAGCTCCCCTGATGACACACTCAGCTTGTCAGTCTCCTGGAATGATTACTGGAGGACCACTGCTCTCTCCCCACACATGTGCATGTACAGCAGAGAGCAGACACTGGGTGCACATCTGCAGAATGGGTGCCGATGTGCACAGATTACCCGTAACAGATGGGAGCAGCCTGCAGGCATCTTGTTCATCTTGGTTGGGGACAGGGAGTTGCCCTGTGTATATGTGTATGTCCAGAGTTCTAACTGGTGGTAGACAAAGCAAAATGCACCAAAAAGCACCAAAGACCCTGTATGGAAATTTGAGAGGCATATTCAGAGCAGCCCTTTGGGATCAAAGCCCATGTAAGTAAAAAGCTGTAAAGTGGTGCCTGGGTTTCCATTGCGTGGTGTCCTGAGAAATTTCCCGAGGCAGGATTGTTATGGGGGTACCTGAGTGGAAGGGGTTTTAAAGACCTAGGTTTTCCCCTCTCCTTTGCATTTTGGAAACACACAGCTTTAAGATTGTAAATTATTTGAATGTAGGGACTGTGTTTTATCTGTCTTGGTTTCCTCTGCTTCCATAACAACCCTCGATAAATAGTAGAAGATTCACAAATGTTTTCTGAATTAGACTGAATTTATCTCAATCACAGCCAGAGCCCTGATGAGATTCATTCTTTCACTGAACACTTTTTGCACACCTATTAATTGGCAGGCAATGAGCCTATAGCTGTGAACAAGGCAGGCAAGTATCCTGTTTGTTCAGAGTTTACAGGGTAAAGGGAGTTGGGTTAATGCAATCAATGCTAAGCTAGGAAAGATCAGGGTGAGGGAATCTCAGAGAAGGAGCAACTAACCTAGAGCTGGGGCAGGGGGTAGTGGTCAGGGAAAGCTTCCTGAAGGAAGTGACTTCCAAGATGAGACTTGATGGATGAGTAGGAGTTAACTGGGAATAGGGGATAAGCTTCAAGAGTGTTTCAGGCCGGGAAGCAGTGTCAAGGTCAGAGAATTCCACATGGTTGACTGACGTGCCCTGGCAGGAGTGAAGAGTGCGGTGGAGGTGAGTGACAAAGCTGGTCCCTGTGTGAGACCCAGCCTGGTCAGAGGAGGCGTTGGGCAAGGCACTTTAATAAATTATTTTCTACTGAGCTTCAGAACAGCATTATGAGGCATGGATCATGACCAGTTTTTCATATAGGGCTCAGGATAATTCAGTGGCTTGAGGAAGTACACACAGCCAGTCAGTAGAGGGACTAGGTTTTAGATCTGTGGCCTAGGGCTTTCTCATCCCTGCACCACCTCCAGACTCTGAGGCTACAGGGGGGAAAGACACCCATGCTGGGCAGACACTAGGACCAGAAGTGTGGGAGTCCCCCCAACCCCGATGATGTGGGCACCATCCGCATTCCTAGGCTCACTAGCTGATCTCCCCACAATTAGGCTGTGCAGCATGTCTCCTGGTTGGGGGGCTAGAAAGTTCATCCCTGCAGACAGCACTTTTGTTCACAGAGTGTGTTAACTTCTTGTTTAATAGTATTCAAATGAGGCCCCCCCGACCCAGCGTGTTCAGGGCCAACACCTGGCTGTATGATTTGGAAGAAGCTCCACAGTCCCGAGGAGCATGAAGGCCTCATTATGTAATTAGGTCTTTGGAAAATGAGCTATTATTCTTCAGCACTGCAATCAGCGGGCTTGATGCAGCTCAGGGATCCAAAGAGTTGCTTAGGGGTGGGGGATGTCTCTGTTGCTCACTGATGCTGCCACATGAAGGCTGTCACAGAGCAAGGTCTCTCCAGGGTGTCCTGGCCTTGGTGGGTCTTCTTTTCTTATCTTCCAATAGAAAACAGCTTGGAGGTTAGGGACTGTCTTGAGCAGTGGTTCTCAAACTCGGGTGCAGACCACAAGCCCATGTAGGATTTGTTAGAAGAAGGTTTGCTGGGCTCCACCTCCAGAATTTCAGATTCAGATGGTTTGAGGTAGGGGTTGAGAGTTTGCATTTCAATCAGTTCTCTGAGGAAGGATGCTGATGGTGCTTATCTGGGGAACCTCACTTTGAGAAGCACTCTCTAGAGTGACCCGAGATCACCAGCGGCCTCCGGAACATCCCCCAGCAGACCTCACAAGCACAGCTGAGTCCTTCATTGCTCCCACAGGCACAGGGGCCACAGTCGAGCCTCACAATTTAGTGAGTGAAGGGAAGGACAGGTGTTATTCTTCTTTTTCAGATTTGAAAGCTGAAGCCTGAGCTTCAATGACTTAAAAATGGTAGAACTTATATTAAAACTTAAGTTTTCTGTGGCCCATGGCAGCAGCTTACCAGACTTTAATTTGCCACTGATAGACCTTTGGTCACTGGTGGAAGCATGAGTGAGGCACCTAAGTTGAGATTCTCCTCTTTTTCCTGGGCACCCGCCCAGACCACATTTGGTGCCTTCTCTGTAGTTGAGTGAGGCCATGTCTCCAGTTTCTCTCCGTTGCAATGGAGTGGGAGCAGCGTTTACTTCTTCCAGGCCTGGCCTGCACAAACCTTCCACCTGCCCTATCCCTGATGCTTGCTCTCCCTCCTCCTTAAGGAATGTCAACGTTCAGGGTGACTCTGGAAATCATGGGACCCTGGAGCCCTGAGTATGTATATGGAGTAGAGTCACCTGTAAATTGAGCAGCTAGCCAGGCAGGACTTCATGTAATAAACTTCCACTGTCTTAAGCCACCTGATTTTGGGGGACTGTTTGTTACAGCAGCCTAACCTTGCCCTATTTAATATGATTAGTTGCTTAAAGTAGTGATCTCAGGATGTCTTGAGACAGAATTGCTTGCTTTCTAAAAATTAAGATTCCTAAGCCTCAACCCATCCCTACTGAAATAGATTCCTTGGCTGCAAAATCTGGCAATCTGTATTTTTAACAAGGATCCCAGGTAGTTGGTATGCACACTGAAGTTTGACAACCATATATATTCTGGATCTGGGGTCGGCAATCTGTGGCAAGCAGCCAAATGTGGCTCGCCACCTGTTTCTGTACAGCCTGTGAGCTAAGAATGGGCTTAACATTTTTAAATACTTGAAAAAAAATCAGAAGTCAAATAGTATTTTCTGGGATGTGAAAAGTTTTATTGGAATACAGCCAGGTTCATTTGTTTATATGTATTTTTTTGTCTGCTTTTTCACTCCGACGGCAGAGTGGTATAGTTGTAACAGCGACCATATGGCCCATAGAGTCTAAAGTATTTACTATTTGGCTCTTTACAGATAAAGTTGGTTGACTCATGTTCGAGATCCTAAAACTCCACTTTATAAAGTGCCTTCTCGGGAATAGTTACATGTGGGGATGACGTCTTGTGACGTGATGTGGCAGAACAGCGTGATCATTCATTCACCTCTTCATTCATTCCTGTATTCCTGTATTCATTCATTCGTCGTGTTCTTTTCACAAACATTTATTGGGTACACTTAAAGCCCTGGGCATAGAGTTGCAAAAGGGAACATGATAAGTAAATAATACATAAACTTGGCAATTATGTTTTTTTCCATTACAATGAAACTTGTTATTAAATAAAAGGCTAAACATTGAATAATCTCTAATTATTGTATTACAATGTTACGTATTATTGCACAAGGAATTTTTGGTAGAAGGCATTAACAGAAAAAGGTCCATGCTAGGAGACAATGGTCCCTACTTGAAGATCCTTCAATTGATAGGAATAGAAAATAGTAAAGGTTGAACTGGAAGCGATTGTAGACAGAGAGAGAAATATTTATATTTTCTTTTTTTTTTATTGTTGGGAATTCATTGAGGGTACAAGATACATCACACTCTGAGACCCCACCCCCTCCCTCCTTCCCTCTCTCTCCTCTTCTTTTCCCCCACCCCCTCCCTCCTTCCCTCTCTCTACTCTCCTCTTTCCCCGCCCCCACCGTGTCATTAATTGTCATTAATTGTCCTTATATCAAAATGAATACACGGGATTCATGCTTCTCCATTCTTGTGATGCTTTACTGAGAATAATGTGTTCCACTTCCATCCAGGTTAATACAAATGCTGTAAAGTCTTCATTTTCTCACTGGCTGAATAGTATTCCATGGTGTACATGTACCACAGCTTGAGAACTATTTGTATTTTCATTATGCAAGTACATGAGTCAGTAGCAGAGGCAAAAATGTGCCAGAAATCAACACCTAACAGCAAAAGGGCAGGAGGAAGAGGGTTCAGAACCCCCTGAGGCCACGTGGAGAGATGACTCAGATAAATTTGAACAGCATGGCCTTGGCCACCTAGCAAGCTCTATGTCCCAGTGGCAAGAGGGGAAAAGGTGAGCCAGCCAAAGCAAGTTGAGAAGATGCTAATGGCAGGCTAAGGGAGCATAGCTAGGTCCACCATGATCCAAACAGAAATTAATTTCTGAGAGTCTGGTTTAAGTTTGGAATATAGATAAATTAGAGGGAACAATTTCTAGGTAGTACTGATTCTTAGTAACAGGTAAGGTCAAGGAGATATAGTAAGTCACTGAAATGAATTCCTGAAGCACGATCCCATCTCAGAACTAAGAGTTAGTTGAACGTGAAGCCATAGTATCAGGCAGTCACCACCTACTTGGTCCAGGGTTCAGGGCCACGCTCTAGGTCTAGTAGAAGTAGCTAAAACTCAATGCCAGAACTAGGGCACAAGTTCAGCCTAGAAGTGGAGGCCAAGTAGGGATCCTCAGGGTTCCAGAGGTACCTAGAACTTAATTCTCATCCATGTACCAAAAACTGCTCTCTTAAAAGCTAGGTATAGTCAGCTATCTGACAAAGTTCTAGACAAGAGATGTAAGAGAGATGTTCTAAGAACCTTGTAGAAACGTTCCTTAAAGAGAGCTGACTTAAGAAGGTGGGGCAGCTTGTTGCCTTCCCAGAATATAAATGCCATACGTAATGCCCCAGCAGCCTCCCGGGCTAGAAGGTGACTTTGAGAAGGAAAGCGCATGCTGGGATGGCGAGACAGGACTGTGGGAATCTAGGTCTCTGTTAACCCTGGAGCAGCCACATCAGACTTTAGCTCGCTTATCTCCAGATGTCCATCTGATAAAATAAATTTCCATCTTGTTTAAGCCAGTTCTTTGCGGTTTTCAGTTACAGAAAGGTAAACTTACTTCTTTCTCTCCAACACATCTCCTCTGCCAGGTGCATTTCCCAGCAGGGGGCACATGTGTCACTGATCGCAGGGAACTTTCGATAGCATTAACTTAGACCAGCATGACTGTACGGATATAAATTTATTTTAATATATACTAGAGAAAATATAGCCAAGACTTCCGACTTGTGATTGCACGAATGAGGCTCATGTTGGTGTTTACATTTAAAAACGAATTCAATTCAGAATAAACGGTTGAATAAATAAGAGAAGAGTCGGCTTGCAGGAATGGCGACCATTGTGAGGGAAGAATTTAAATGACGGAAGGTTTGCAAGCAGAGCACAGGGAACAGTGGTAAAGTCAAACCTGCCTCGCTGGGAAGTCCAGTGGCTATCTTGCCCACAGCAGGCGCTCAATAAATATCTGTAGAACGAATGACAACGTACACAGCTCAGTTCCTGAATGGGCTCCAGCATCAACTCTGAGAGCAGCTCTTTGCCTCTGCCTGTAGCCCACCTCCCCACCTCTGGGCAAAAGACCCTAAGGTCTTTCCTTGTACAGCTTTCCTATTTTCCAATATGCAATTTCTCTTTTCAAAGCACAAGGCAGTAACCTGCTCTTAGTGATTTTATTTCACAGGTTTTATTAAATGGAGCTTTTAGCTTCGGCCATTTTACAATCCTGCATTGATCTTTTCCTCACTCTGGCTCATTGGCTGGGCCCCATTTCATGTTGTTGAAATAAAAGGGAAACGGCTTCCCATATAGAAGATCTATGGCTGCTTGAGTATACTTCTCTTAAGTATAAATATATTTTTCACGCGTGTTCAGGTGGCGCCCTAACCAGAGCTTGTCTCCTAAGGATGGGAGGAAAGAGGAAGTCCCTTGCTTTTAACCAGCTCCACTATCACTAGGGACTTCGTCCTTACCCACATGTCCCTTAATCTCAGCATTGCCCCAAACCCATCAAGAGGACAGCAATCTCGCCCTCTTGATGTGCAGACCCCTTTACAGGGATCAGAGTGCTTTCAGATCTCTGGCCTGAGTTTTTGCCTGCACCAGGAGACCTGGGACCCTTAGGTCCTCAGCCCTTGGGGACTGGGTAGTCAATAGTGGTTGTAAAATCCTGGGAGGAAAAGGCGAGGAGAATATGTAGCTAAGGAGACTCCAGTGTTGAATGGAGAAGTGGCATGCTGAAGGAACAGGACTGTGCTGCACCCCCATTCAGAGGGACCCTAACATTATGGGAACTGGGCTGAGAGAACCATCGGGAAACCCACATGGGAGGTGATGTGGGATGGTGGGGAGAAAAAGCAATGGCATAAAGGACTAATATAAAAGTCTTGGTAGGAAGGCTGAGACTGTGGAGAGTCAATTGGGGCAGAGTGAGGGGAGTGGCCTGTGCAAAGTGGTCCCGCAGGGTGAGAGGTGAAGCTGTGGTTGCGAGAGTAAGAGCCACATAGCTTCACCCACCGGCATGCAGAGGCGGGAGACTTTAACCACAAACTATTACAAGTCTGGTTTTAAACCTTGGGATCTGTCAGTGTGACCCCTGTTGGTGCAATTGCCCTACTTGTTGTTATAATTCCCAGCATCGTATCTGAGTTCCATGACAACTGTGGAAGCGGGGCCAGCATGATATCCCCATTTTGCAGGTGAAGTAACTGAGGTTTGGAGAGACTTTCCCAGGGTCGTACTGGTGATGAGTAGCAGAATCCAGTGTAGCTGCCAAGCCTCCGGTTTCCAAGTCCAGAGCACTTTTCATCACCCCAGTGACTCTGCAATTTGCGAACCCCCAAGTAAGACATTCGGAACAATCCCTGCCCATCTACAATAATAACGTCTTTCCCTTCTAACTCCTGCCACTTCGGCTTCCCTTTGTAGCTGGTATCTCCAGTAGGTCTGTATCTACTTGAGTCTTTTCTCCTTCTTGACCTTCGCTTGGGTTTCTGGTCCCTCCAACTACTTTGTCTCTTTCTCTTCTAAACACATTTCATTAAGAGGGAGATTTAGGGGTCAGCACTAGTTTTGCTACATGTTAAACCTCAGGTAGTAGAACCAGGTGGTAGCAAGAGGAAACAGGAACAATGAGGGGACCCATGTAGTAATTTCCAAAAGTATAGGGGCTCTGACCCCCTTGGGGAATCTGATGAATGATCTAATCCCTTCCCCCTCAAATTGTACTTGTTCTCACTCAACCAAAGTTTTTTCAGGAAACTATAGGGATTCTTGAACTCCCTGAAGCATTTCTGTAAATGCTCCAGTGCTCTAGGGACCTGGGCTTAAGAAGCAGTTGGAAGGGAGGGGTCTGGATAAGCAAACAATGACATTATAATACAGTCAGATGGGAGAGAAAGGTAAGGAAGGAGCTGGGGTGTGTGTGTTTGTGTCAGGCTTGGAGTCTGCCATTTCATCTTCTGAAATTTCATAATCACAGGCTTTGGGGTAGAGTCTAGCTGGCTACTATAGGTCTTTCAGTCTGAGACCAGGAGGGTCAGGTCTGCGGGGCAAGCTTCGGGCATGTTGGGGAACACCTGAGGGAAGGCCAGGAGTCCAAATGGGGTGATAGCAAAGACCTTGCAGGTAAGAGGGCACTTTAACTGGAGAGTGTCAGTACCTCACCTCTGAAATGGAAGCGATAATGCCTTCCTCACAGCATTTGGAAAGTTGCAAAGACAAAGGATGGGAGGACTCACTCTTGCACTGTCTCCTCTGGATGGTGTGTGCCTGGGGGGCAGGGACCTTGCATAGTACCACTGTGTCCCGGGCACCCACATGGAACAGGTGCATTTGGATAATAATCACCAGAGTGGGCACCCTCTGAGCATCTACTGAGTACATAAAGGAAGGGAGGGAGAGGAAGGCAGGAGGGAAGCAGAGAGAGGGGAAATGATTTGATACTATTCCAAGGGAGTGACATATCAGCTTTGGAATTGTCCACCTTACACAAATAGATGTCTTCCTAAAACTGTATCTGTGTGTAAATTGATATCTGATAGGAAAAATCCTCTTAATGACTTTAATAATAATTTTAGAAATGCTTTGCTTCTACTTTCTCCTGGTTTAAAATTGGCAGTTGCCAAATATATGAGCCTTTAAAGTATGTTTTTTCCTATAAAGGAAGAAATGCCCAGAAAGTCAGCTCTTAAATGCACAATTAATGCATTTAAGAGGGGGGAATGAGATCACTGGTAAACCTTTACATTTCAAAAGACTTTGTCATTTCCCAAGCAGAGACTCTTTAAATGTCTCAATTGACTCACGCCCCAGGCACCGGGTGGAGCAGGAGAGAGCCTGCTTCCTCCAAACTGAATCATTAGTTCCATTTTACAGTTTTGGAAAGCATAGCCTGGAAAGGCTAAGTGACCTGCCCAAGGTCACATAGCAAGTTCATTGTGGAGTAGGAGGCAGGGGCTTCTCTATTATCTACAAATGATGCTACATGTGGAACTTACTAAATGTAGAACATAAATGTCTTAACACAATAACTAAGAAAATGCCATGAAAGCTAAGTTAACCAGTTTGATGAAAATATTTCAAATTGTATATGCAACCAGCACATTGTACCCCATGATTGCATTAATGTACACAGCTATGATTTAATAAAAAAAATTAAAAAAAAAAGAAAAGAAAAACTGAGTTTTTATAATACTAGGGTGACTTGTAATATAAAAAAAATCCTCCTCTCTGCTCCCACCTCTTTCCAAGCTCTGCTAGGAGGCAGCATTTGTAGAGGAGGCAGCATTTGATGACAGCAGCCGGACACACCTGGGTCAGAGTCCCAGCCCTGCATTTTGAGCTGTGTGGACTTGGCCATTCATCGCCAATGCTGGTCTCTCCACCATCCACACTGGTCTATCTGGTCCCCCCTGGTAGGTCATCCATTGGGCCCCACTTTGGGGATTGGGTGTTGGGAAATGAGAAGCCAGAGAAAAGTTGCCACGGCAACAGGGGAGCAGCACTGGCGCTCTCTAAGGTGATCTACGGCTCTGCCCACGTCAGAGGGTTCGCTTGTTTGCTTCCCATCTGGGCCCTCCAAGCTTCCGGGCGTGCCTGCGTGCGTGCCTGCGTGCGTGCGTGCGTTGGGGGAATGTTAATACCACTTCCTGCCTCCAGCCACCCTTTTCTGGGGCAGACACCTGGGCTTCGGGCACCACCTGCCACCAGCCTCCCTTAGCAAGTGGCTGGAGACAGTCTGGGAGAGGCTGCTTTGGTTTTTAGCTTTCTTTCCTCATGAGATAATGGACACATCACAAGTCAGATCTGGAAGTAATCACAGAGATCTTTCTAGTCCAGTGCCCTCCTTTGGCATATGGAGAAACTGAGGCTTGGAGAGGGGTAGTGACTTGTTGGAACACACGCTGTGAACAAGAAGAAGGACCAGATGGGAACTCACAGTCTGGGGCTCTTTCTGTAGCACTTGATGGCTTTTCTGGTGTTAGGTAGAGAGGCCACTTGGAGGAAAAGCGCCATAGCTGAGTGACCCTGGACAAGCCTCTTCCCTCCTCTGGGCCTCAGTTTCTCATTCTGATAAAGGAGAGTCGGACTTGATGATCTGTAATTTTCTACACCGTTTTCAGAAATGAGGTAACTTTTTGATGACTCAAGATGGGTCAAAATGGGACTTGCAAACCAAATCCTGTGATTCCACACATTTTTCTTGGTGTCTTTACAGAAGTTTCACGGCAGTTTTCAGGAACTAATCAATGGCTTAGCCACGAAGACCCGTTCCTTACAGTGATCTGAGTACCGCCAAGCCCTCCTAATAAGTTTCGCTGCCTCCACCCTAACTTCCTAGTCAAGTATCAAGGGCGATCTTTCTTCCTAAGACCCACATCTGAGCAGGCCATTCTCCTCCCCCTGCTTAAAACTCAGCTACAGGCCTACGGGGTCAATGCCAAGTTCTTTCACATGGATGTGAGGCCCTTCCTGGACACAGCATTATGACAGAGCCCTTTGTCATCACCCCTCTGCTTCTGTGTGACCACGGTTTCATAAATGTATTCAGATGTCTCCGACTTTGTAGGCATGGAACCTCCCACCCCTGTCCTCTTCCTGGGCGCCCACTTGTCCTAACTCCCACCCACTCTTCACACCTCCCTGACACTCGGAGGTCTTGCTCTGTGCCCCCTCAGCACCTGCTGCTCAGCCCTATTTGACTTCTTTACATAATTATTGCATTTGTCATCTGCCTCTTTCATTCGGATGCAGGCTCCTTAGTTAGGGAACTAGGTCTTTTTTTTTTCCTTTTTGGCTTCCTAGTGTTTCCTGTGGAGTCCGACATGTGGGGGGCACTTGGGTAGTGCTGCTGAATGACTGAATAAATCTCACTTTAGAGATTCAATTCATTATGCAGTTCTGGGGCGTTGTCTAAAAATAATTCTAAGTTCAAGTCGTGAGTGTCTGTTACTCACTGTGTTTGTCAGCCTGTCAGTCTCTTTCACCAGAGGAGGCTATCCTTGAGCTGTTCCCTGGCCCGAGAGTTAGAAGTCCCACAGATGAGTGTTTTTTCTTGGAGAAGTCACTTCTCCTCCCTGGCTATTAACTATAACAACAGGCTGGGCCTGGAGATTCCCCCCAATCCTCTTTTATCCCCCTATTATTTCATTGCCCGTATTTGTAAGATATCCAATCAGCCATCACCAGGGAGCAAGCACAGTAGCTGAGAGTAGTCAGAGTGAGAAGGAAAACCATATCCTATTGCGTTAAGGTTTGGTTGCAGGGGAATGTCAGGAACAAGGGCCCTGGCATGATGGGACCTGTCCAGAGGGGCATCTGACAACTGCCCAGCTGAGCAGGAAGGGGCAGGCGGACTTCACAGGTCCAGCTCAGGTTGGTCAGCTCAGGCAGGCTGGAGCAGCTAGGTGGCACCTGAGGGCAGGCTCAGCAACTAAGTTGGCCAGGCTGATCTTGCTGGAAGCAGAGCAGAGGCGCTTCCAGCTCACTGACTCTCTATGGTGGTGTGGGGGCCTAGAAAGGCCAGTCATGGAGCGCTGCTCTTGACTGGTGCTGGGAAAACTTCATCGCCATTTACGCTTAATCTTAGTGACTGTTGATTCCTTGACTTTATCCTAATGAAATCTCAATTTTTAAGCCAGTTTTATGATTGTGTAATCTAGAGAAAGGCCAAACTCTTGGGTACAGCATTCAGAATTCTCCACTATCTCTCTCTCTCCAGCCTCATCCCTTTCTCTATATACTTCCCCACCCTCTCTCTAGATGACCGGGGCTTACCTCAAGTCCTTGAAGGCAATCTACTTCCCCACACCTTGGTACTGGCACATGCACCATCCTCCCCATGTCTTCTCATATTCTCCTGGCCAACTCCTTCCCATGACTCAAAACTCAGCTCAGCTGTCACCTCCTCCAGGAAACCCTCTTTGATACCTCCTCCCTGGAATTGAGATCAGAGATCCTTTCTTATGCTTCTGTAGCTACAGTGTTTTCTCTTATATCACCCACTACAATGTTTCTTTATTTTATTGCTTTCCCACTAAAAACAGGAATTCTGTTATCTTCAGGGCCTAGCACAGTACGATAGTCTACAATTTTTTTTTTATGGAATATAGAAATGACCCCTCAAAAATGCAATATAACATTAAAGGTCCAATTTGGTATTTCTGTGGGCACTGGACAACAATGGACTTGGGCTTTAAGTCCATGAGAACCTTGTACCCCTCATTAAAGAATTCTAAGAAGAAATGTTAGCTATGAGCACACTCCCATGGGCAGCACATGCTGTGGGTTGCAAATGTTATTTTTGCTGTTCTATGGACTAAGCATTTCCCTGTGCTTATGGAACTTAGCAAACCTAAGTGCGCACCTGTGTGCTAGGTGCTATGAGAATCACTAGAACTCAGCCAGCCAAAGAGCGTCCACTTACATTCTTCAGAGGGTGGGAGCAGGGAAAAGGCCAGAGGCTCAGAGGTGAAAGCGTAGGGCAGGGCAGAGAAGAGAAAAGGAGAGTGAAAGTGTGTTAAAGTTGACCAACTCCCTTGAGGAACATTCTGGGGTGGAAGAGAGTGCCAGGGCAGGGCACTGCTCCTCTCGGGTTTCACCTCTCCCTTGAGGTGTTTCCACTTTGATCTTTGGTTGCTTTTTCCTGTAAGAGAATCTCAGTGGATCAAGAGACACGATGCTTCAGGGCTGAGCCAAGATAAGCTGAACAGAGAGTTACTTGTAGCATAGAGCACCTGCTTTTTTGCTGCCCTATGTTTGCTCCCTGCCCCATTATTGGGGACCTACTCTGATCCCTGCCCCTTCACGCCTGTCATCAGGGGTACCTGCTCCTCCTTGTCTCTGACTCAGCTGGGAGCAAAATCAGAAGCTTCCTTGTCTTTTTCAGCCGCATTAACATAGGTTTGGTTTTCAGAAGGATCTTTAAATTAGGTGAAATTGACAGAGACTAGACCGCCACCATTGCCAGCAACCACCACAAAACACAATAATAACCTAGCTGAGACAGAAGGGTGCAGAGCTCTTATCCATGACAGTGAGGCTCCTGGAACTTGCTTAATCCTTCTCTAAAGGGACATGCCAAGCACCAGCTTTGTCCAAGTTTGGGTATTCTTTTCTCTAGTCCCCTTCCTTTCAAGGGGAGGCCCAATGTCTGTGCTTTTATTCTTCCACCCAAACTGACTGCTGTAGAATGAGACAGAACCACAGAGAAGTGAAGCTGGCTAAGGTGACAGATTATATTTTCCAAGACGGACTTGTGGATATTTATCTCATCTGCCATGTTATATTCTTCTTATAGTGTGGCATTATACATCAAGAAGTGATATCTAGGATCCCTCTTAAACCCAGTGTGCCTTGAAAAGTGCCTTCATCAGTGGGACACAGGGGACGGCACTGCATGACTTCTGAGTCTAGGTGGTAAAAAGTAAAGTGGTTTCCACCTCGATGACCCTGCGCTGACATGTAGTAAGTGTGGGCACCCCAAAGCTGCCATGTTGGAGAGACAGCATGCAAAGGCTATGTGGAACCAGAAAGAGATGCTTATGAGCTGCTGACTGTCTGCAGGCTTCCAGCATCAGCCACTAATAGGTTAAGCTTCAGATCATTTCAGCCCCAGCCCTGGAGGGCCCAGCAGAGGGCCCAGACTCCAGGGAGCAGAGATAAGCCTTCCCTGCTGTGTCCTATTTGAATTCCTGACCTAAAGAATGCATAAGCTTAATAAACTATAGTTTTACACCACTAGGTTTTGGGGCAATTTGTTATGCAGCATTAGATAATCAGAACAAACAAGGAAAACGTTTTCACAGCCTTGCTACTGAGCTACTTGCCTTTACCTCCACCACCTTCTACTTTCTGTCTCACTACTGGGCTTTTGCATGCTTCGCCTCTCGTTTCCTGCCCCACTTCAGGCTTCATCTTCCCCGTTACTTGGATGCCGCTTCTTTGGCCACTTTCTTCACCTCCCTCCTCACTGGTGATGGAGGTTCTCTCTCTGCTTCTGCTGTTTCTCCTCCTCTGCTCTTCTTTCACCCATCTTAGCTCAGGACTCTCTGCCATGGCACCAGCTTCCCAAAGGGAGGCCCCAGACAGGGATCTGGGCACCAGGCACTGCGCAGCCTGGGAAGGCAATGTCCTCACTGAGGACCTTGCACCTCAGGTAGCACTCACCTGAACTTAAACCGTCCAGACACAACTATGCAGCCTTCCTGTTCTGCAGGATGGTGGAAGCGAGGCAGAGGTGCATGTGATCAAGGTCCTGCGCTTCCCAGTGAAAACCATCTCTGGTGGGGAGTAAAACAATGGGAACAACTGCAAGAAGATCCCAGAGAATCAAAATACCCCGGATGGAAAGAGTCCCAACCAGAGGTGCCAAATTGCTGAGAGGGTGTCCAGGAGGCTCACCAGGACACCCCACCCTAATCTTGACTTCCTCAGGAACAGTGGACTCTGATAGATGGAGGGCCAGTAAGAGTTAAAGGCACAGTGTATCTCTGGAACCTGAGTGCACTTTGAGAATGAGCTAGATGCTTTGGGAAGGCGATTTATGAGTCTGAGTCACCTAATTGGAAACAACCCAGAGGTGGCAATCAGACAGTGTCGAGTCCTCGCACTTCCCTTCCTTGCTGTGTGACCGCAGACAAGTCACTCTACCTCCTGAGGCTTCCTTTTCTTTGCTGCAAAGGGGGCTAACTTCAGCCTGCCTTGCTCACTCCCAGGAGTGTCATGAGGATCAAATGACAGGAGGCGCAGGAACACACTTTAATTAAAAACCCAGCACGCGCTGTGCGGTGCGTGCAGAACTCTTCTGGTGTCATGTCACTTAATCTTCATAAAAACCCTGCAATGTAGGAATCATCACTCCATGTTACAGATGAGGAAACAGAGGGACAGGGGATCACATAGTCCACCCCAGGTCTCATGGCTAGTAGGAGGCAGAGCTGGCACCCCAGCTCAGATTGCATGGTGCTGAAGCCAATGCCCTTCCTATTAAAGCATGATTACTATCACTCCTGTGGTGGTTATTGATTTAGGCCTTTTCTTCTACGACCTCTCTGGGGAGCATGTTCTTAGTACAAGGCACGTGGAGTACTTGGGCACCATGGAAGGGTATCTGGCTGTCCCCAAATTATTTTTCTTTCGGCCATGTGAGCCACATTTGAAATAAATGAATCAGATTTCTGCATGCCATCACCCAAGGAGGCCTGGCTTCCTTAGATTGAGGGACTAGAGGAATGTGGGGCCAGAAGCTATGCCATCGTGATGGTGATGAGGACTATTTCTAGCACCTGCTGATGGCGGCATGGTGAGGCAGCATGACCCTGAGGATATCCATCTTGGGGACAGGCTGATGGGAGGCTCAGTCCCTGCCACCTACAGAGAGCAAAGGAGTGAGCCCACACGCTGGCAACTCCAGCTGGGATGAGCCACCTGGCTTGAAGTGGGCAGGAGACTTTCAGCATGTTCTGCCCCCACAGGGCTCTGCCGTAACTGCCTTTTCTGCCCAAAGAACAAATTCACCAAATAGGCAGCCTAGCAGCTCTGGCAAAACAAGCCACAAGGCGGACATGCCACGCTCTGCTTTCCAACAAATTAGCCTAGAAAACGCAGATTCAGGCTACAGAGAACCAACATATGGGGAAATGCACGTGAAAGAGCCAGGCGTCCATTAAAGCTCCCGCTCCTGTCCAGGGGAGGCAGGGAGGGAGGGGCCTGGTTCCTTCCCCTTCAATACCTAGGCAGGGCTGCCTAAAGACCCTGGCCATCTCTGGAAGCAGGCTGGAGGGAGGGGTACGAGGAATTCATTGCCTCCTACCTGGAGAGAGCTTCTGAAAGTACAGAGCAAATCCTGTGATTGGCACTGGGAAATCCATCTCCAGGAACTAGCTGGTTCCCAGAATCCCCACTGGGACTCTCTCTCTGCCACAGCAGGGTACAGCAGAAAAGCAGGACTCCAAGGAGCTCAAACATGAGTTGGCCTTTTTGAGGCCTGATGTGAATCTTATTAAAAGCTTCCCTTCCTCCCCGAGACTTCTGGTTTTCACATCTGGACTCTGCTACTTTCTCGCTTGCATGAAGCGGGTCTGTTATGTACCTTCCCCGCACTTTGGGTCTCCACACCTGTAAAATGGGCATGATCACTTGTCTATCAGGGCCGGTGGGGATCAAATGACGGGACATGTCTAAAAAGCCCTTGCAAACTCTCAATACAGCGTAGGATTTGTTTTTGAGGGAGAGAAGGCGGAAATAAATGAGAGAGCAAAGCACATTTCAAAGCAGCGTGTGCCTCCTCTTTGTGGGAACGAGGTCTGCTGGGATTCTAATCCCCTGAGATGGTACTTTAGAGATCTGGGAAGATTGGTTCCAGAGCCTCTGAAATGATTCAGAGATTGAAAAGAGAAAGGTAAAGTGACTGTGTGTGTTTATTCACGTGGGGCCTAAGGCAGATGTTGGGGTTGGGGTGTAACCTGGGAAAAGGTCTCTGTGTCCTGCCAAGGGGAGGTGACTGGGACAGGCAGTGAAGGTGGCTCCCCAAAAAGCTTGTGGCCCTAGAGAATCCAGGCCAGGAAGAATACTCGGGAAGTACTTCTCTGGGCCCTCTGGGCCTCTCCTGAAGCTGGAGCTTATCTATAGGGGATGGTGTAGGGGCTGAGCCTGCTCAAATACTTCCTTCCAAGAGCATCAATTTTCTTGAGAACTGTTGGAGTAGGACTGAGGTCTCAGTGGGCTCAGGGTGTGGGGGAGGCAGTCACAAGGCCAGTGGTGTTAAGGAGGAGTGATGGGTGGCTGGTGTCAGCACAGATGCACGGTGGGGCTGCTGGCTCTGATGCCCATTGCAGAAGAGTTCTCTCTCTCTCTCTCTCTCCCCCACCCCCTCTGCTCTCTCTCACACATCTTATTTGGGTTAGGGCCTGGGGGATGTCTGTATCAGTGGCACTCCTGGGGTTCTGATGCCCAATGGTAGGGGTGGGGCCTTGGCATCAGCAGAAAGGTAATGCCTTTGAAGCTTCAAAGGCAGAGCTAAGGCACACTGACTAGGAGCAAAACTGGCCCAGGCCAAGAAGGGTGTCACATGTCACCTCTGACACTTCTTGTCAAGGCTCTGGACTGGTCAGGTCTCCGGCCCGGCTTAGCTAGGTTCCGGACGCGGACTGCTAAGTTACCTTGCTCAGGTACATTTCTCTTAGGTGCCTAAGGGCTATTTACTTTAGCTGGAGAGAGAGAGAGAGAGTCTTAGAGAGAGTAAAGCAGTCTTCTTAGAATAGATAGATCTTAGTCTTTAGCAGAGCTTGGTAATCTTCAGCAGAGACTCCGTGCTGGCGTTCTGCAGGCGGGGGAGGAGACAGAGTCAGAGTAAGCGGGTCCCTGATAGAATGCGCATGCTCCTTGACTGCCTTCCCCTCCAGCCTAATATAAGGCTGATCTCATGCTTCTCAACACCATAGGTGTCGAGACTGCCAATTCACCACTGCTCTCATCGCGCGAGCTCTCATGCTTGTTAGGAACGCTAACTCCCTCTCCATGCCCTTTCCACCAAGGTGTTCCATTATTGAGCTACACAGGTATTTCTTATAACTCTCACTCCTCCTAGCCATAGGCTATATGGGCTGCAGCAAAGTGGACCCAGGAAGGATGATAGCTTGTCCCTAGAAGTGGTGGCACTGACTTTAGATGGGCCTCATAGGGCGTGTGGTTGTGTTACCCAGAAATGCAGGAAAATATTTCAGACACCAGGATAAAAAGAGGAGGGTAGTGGGGACAGAGCCTTGCCAGTTCGTGGCCTCCCCATTGCAGTACACATCTTCTATCAACAGAATTCTCTAACTGCCTCATCTGAACAATCCTTTTTCTTTTCCTCCTTGTCTTCCCTCCAGTGCTGCTGCCACCACCACCACTGCTGCTTCTTCCTCTTCTTCATCACATTATCATCAGCTTCATTTTATGCAGCAATCATTGGCCACTAACCATGGCCTTGGACTCTCTCAGCATGCTTTATACCAATTACTTCCCATTCTCACAATTGCCGGGGAGGAGACGTTTGAGGCTCCTCACTTATAGATAAAGAAATTAAGGATTGGAGAGGCTAAATAATTCAGCCAGGGCTCCACAAACTTTAAGAGGAGAACCTGGGATTCAAATTCAGTCCCGCTTTATTCCAAAGGATGGAAAGTCCCTTATTTAGAAAAATACAGCTGGAGAATACTTTTTATAAATTAAAGGATTTTTTTTTTTCCAAACTGGCTGTAATGGCTCCTTGTGAGTTTCTCTCTTCTAAGCCGAGCTCTCACGGCCTTCCCATTGCCAACTCCTTACGTCCAGTTTGACAATGACTTTGCCTCAACCAAATTCACTTTGAGCTGTCATGTCTCTCTGCGGTACCCTCCAGGCAAACAGGAGTACTTGTGATTTTCCCAATCTACTTCTCACCTTCTGAAATTTGTCCATTTTCTTTTCTCCTCCTGGCCCCTGGCCCTTCTGTCTATGCAATCTCCAATCTGATGACATCCAATGTTTTAGGCTTTGCTCACAAAGTTCTTTCTCTGTGAAGATGTTTTGTTTTTCACTCCCTGCATCCCCTGATCCTCATCTCCCGTTCCCGGTCTTGGAGCACAAATGACTCAGTCAATCCCGATGCTGTCACTTTGGTCAAGTCATTGCCCCTCTCTGGGCTTCACTGAGAGAAGAGGAAAGAACCCAGGGATTGTTACACACTATTTTGTCAAATACGAGATCAGGACAGAGTGGAGCTCCACAAGGCCACAGAGCTCTGCCAGTTCAGTAGCTGAGTGGGCAGAGCCATGGATGGCAGGTGCCTTCTCACCAGAGGCACAAGATAGACCTGGTAGCGTCCTTCCCATGTCATCATAGCAAAGAGGCTTTGGAACTAATAGATCTGGGATTCAAGACCACTTCCAGCCACATGATCTTGGGCAAGTCGCTTTCCCCAGGGCCTCAGTTTCCTCCCCCCTTTCTAACTTTTGAGCGTTAACCAAGTCATCAGGGATTGTTGTAATCATGTCACAGGCGTGACATATGCAGCTGTTCTATACCTGCTCTTCCTCTTCCTTTCTCTGCTAGACACCAGCTTTGCTGCTCAGGCAGGGAGGCCCCCTGCCCTCTGTTCTCTGGCGAATTCCTGGCCACAGAGCATCTGGCCTCTGAACCCCAGAAGCCGCATCAGCTGGCTCAGAGAGCTGGCAGCTGCCAGCCCTGCCATGAATGCCGGGATTGTCTGCTGGCCCAGGGAAGTGCTGAGGCCGTCCCTGTGGGCCGTCCCCTCTGCCTGCCCCTCCTTCCTCCCTGCCCCAGTCTGGGTGGTTCGTCCCCTCTGCCCCTCCGCACTCTCTGGCTCTCTAAGCATCTGAGTAGAGCCGCTCTGACAAGCTGAGTGGTCCAACTACAACATGTCTGGTGAATTGGATTATGGAGCAGGCTCTTGGCGAGGGGTGATTTTTAAATGACCAATGATTGGAAACGAACTGGTAGGAAGGCAGCCTCAGAAAATGTCTCTACTTCACTGGGGCTGTGCCATGACTTCATTTCTCAGGCCCCACTGTCACCCATCTTGGAAATAAAGCTGCCCTTCTTTCGATCCAGGAGGGAAC
This sequence comes from Perodicticus potto, assembly GCA_963574655.1. Taxonomy (NCBI): domain Eukaryota; kingdom Metazoa; phylum Chordata; class Mammalia; order Primates; family Lorisidae; genus Perodicticus; species Perodicticus potto. The sequence continues at coordinate 35,224 of CAUYRH010037556.1, read as the reverse complement.
AGCAGCGGCGGACTCCGACCCAGCAGAATGACATGGGGTTTGGGGGGCCGAAGTCCTTGAGGGTGACTTTGGGCAAGTTACCTAACCTCCCCAAGCCTCATTTCTCCACTCTTTCCCAAGGTTGTCATGATGAAGTGACAACCAATACATGGAGGGAATACTTTGTCACTAAAACTTCTTCCCAGATATTAGCACTTGAGGGTTATTGGGGCTGCTCATACTTTACACCATGGCAGTTGTGAGGTTCAGGTAAATTCAACAAGCAAAGCACTAAACACGGTGCCTTGGGGCACACTCTATGAAATTTTTTCTCCTTTGTCAATAATCAAAAAGCTGTTTGCTTCTAAGCCCTTTGTCCACCACTGGTCTCTGAGACACTGCAGAACTCCCAGCATTTGGAACCTTGGAAGGGGATTTTGCCCCAAGGGGTTCTAGCATGTTCTGGGGCTCCTGTTACACATGCTTCTGTCTCATACCTCATGCTGACCTTTGGCAACCTATAAAATGCAGGCAATCGGACCAGTTCTATTTACTTCCTAGGGATATTGTAAGGACCATCAAGGTGAGACCTACATCACCTTTAGATGGTCAACTATGGCACACATATAGTTACAGCTCTTATTAATTTGGCTAATAGAGGGTGTTTCATGATGAGGACAGAGGCTCTCAAGCAGCAGGTGGGTCTCAAAGAGAACAAGCCAAGCTGATGGGCTTCTCCTTCATTATCATTCAGACTTGACTTCAGCGTCTGGCATGTACAAGGAATTGAGTGTCTAGCACAGAATAGACACCAATGTTAAGATGGTTACATTAATTCTCATCATCTACGTGATGATGACAATGATGACAATGCCATAAAGACTGCTTAAGTGCCCACTCTACGCTAGGCCCTGTGTGTGCGTGCTATTTGAAATCTATCTTTTTATTTTTATTTATTTATTTTTGAGACAGAGTCTTACTCTGTGGCCCTGGGTAGAGTGCCGTGGCATCAATCATTGGTCACAGCAACCTCCCACTCTTTAGCTCAACTGATCCATTGACCTCAGCCTCCCAAGTAGCTGGGACTACAGGTGCTCACCAAAATACCTGGCTAGTTTTTCTATTTTTAGTAGAGATGGGGGTCTCCCTCTTGCTCAGGCTGGTCTTGAACTCCTAAGCTCAAGCAATCCACCACTTCAGCTCCCAGAGTGCTAGGATTATAGGTGTGAGCCACCACACCTGGCCTGAATTCTACCTTTGAGATAGGAAGTAATTATCTTCTTATGAAGGGGAAAAATGTTAATAATGAGTTAAGTGATTTGCCCTCCTTTGCATGGGTGGCCATGACGGAGACCCATCAACGTCCAGATGTTTTGCATCCAGAACTCATCTTCTTCTCTTCAGAGACTAGGCCAGGCTGTCAGTCTTAAACTCCTAAGGTGTCAGGCATCCTACACTGGAAAGCAGACATTGGCTCTTCAGCAGTTGACCCTTCTGCAGCTGTAGACAGCAGAGTCCCAGGCTGTGAAGCTGTCTCCTTTGTCTTTCATCAAGGACGTAAACAGTCCCCAAAGAGCCCTTGCACTACAAGATGCCTGAATATGGGTCTGCATTTTAAAAAGGTGAAGGGGTCCTTCCCAAGTGCCTCATAATTGCTGCTATTCTGCAGATTGGCAGCCTGGATGTCCCTTTGGCCTCTGAAAGTTCCAGTCCTTCCATGTAAATAGATAGAGTGCAACCCGGGTGATTAGCAGCCTCTGAACTGCCCCATCAGCTGTGCACTCACTGCTGGGCGGCCTAGACTTGCTCCAGTGAGAAAAAACATAGAGCTAAGATAGGCCCTTGGAAGGATTCATGTTTTAAAAAGGAACTGGAATCTCTGCTCATAGTTCTAGACAGAAAGGTCTGGGCTGGGGGAAGAACTGTGGCTTCTCCCACCAGGGGCTTGGAACACTTGGTGGGTGGCTGTGTTTTTTTCTCTACAGAGAACAAAATGAAGAAACCTTATTCTGTCTCTAGCAGGCATAAGTGTTGTTCAGAGAGGATTTATTAGCTCTGAAACCAAAGCTTGCCATGCCATTTACAAGAAATGCCATGGCAGAAGCGCTCCTTTGTAATCAACCAGAGGGAAATTTGGCTGGTTTGGAGCAGACTGGGTCACATCTGTGTTGGGCTGTGACACCAACAGCATGGTGGGGGGTGGACCCCTCATGGCCCAGCTGCCTACCTCCACATCTGGAACCAGGGACTTTCATGCCCAGCAGGTGTATCCCAGCCACAGGCCTCCTTCTGAAGTTTGAGTGTGACACGTGACTCTTGTGTCTCCTTATTTAGGAGGATGGGGTGAAACACTGACTCTTGAGTCAGATGGTTCCAGCTCAACTCTTCTGAGTCTGACATGTGCCCTGGGGAAGGCATGGAAACTTTCCTTCTAAGGTGTGGCTAGTGATTCTAACACCCACCTGGGAAGTTCATTCTGAGGAGCAAATGAGAAAAGGTACAGAGAGTGCTGAGTGCGGTGTCTGGCACAGGCTAGGTGTTCAAAGTACGGGAGCTCTTTCTATGATCGCAAAGGATATTAAAGCAAAAGTCACGGCAAAGTCAGGCCCAGGCTCAAATCCCAGCACCTCCATTACCAGCTGAATGGCCTATAGCAAGTTCCATAAGATGCTCTGACTCTTGGACTCCGTTGCAGAAATAGGAGCTGAATCCAGCTTGTAGGGTTAGCGTAAAGATGGACTGGACCGAAGTGAGTTATACGTGTATAAGCTGATGCTGTTTCCGAATGCATAGGTGTTCAAGAAATGTTTTGCAGTACCTATCTTAATGGCTACATGGTGGGTGCTTGATGCCCCTTTGTTCTTTGCTGTGGGGTGCAGTGTTAACCCCCTTGTTGGATCTCTGGGGTGCCGAAGGCATGTACTGTGCTCACATCACTGTGAGTGACCTGCTGTTCAGACACTGGGCTCTGTCTCTGCACGTGACTTCCTCCCAGGACTCATGGTGGGAGAAATGTCCTCAGTGGGTTGGGTCCAATTCCTGTCCCCACACCTTTCAGAGTCTGTCTGAGTCTGAGACAGGTATCTGGGTCATGCAGAGCTCAGATCCAGAACAGGCTACAAGGAGTCAGAGTGGAAACTGGAACTGACTTTCCAGGGGAACCAAGAATCAACGATGCTGAAATTTTAGATGAAGTCTGATCATTTCCAAAGACACTGGCTAGGGTTGGGGGCCTCTCTAGCATAAGGCTGGTGAAAGATGTGTCTCCAGACCCCAAACTGACCTTCATCATAGCAGGTGGCCGAATCCAGAGAAATAGCTCTGATGCTACACATTCAAGTGACTGATCTGTGAAAATTCAGCCCCGTGCCATGTGAAATCAAACCCAAGAAACAGAAGGAGAATGGGGGGGGCTCCTACTATGGGTCTGCCCTGCAGACCTACCACCTGTCAGGCACTGGGCTGGATACTCTACAAACATTATCTCACCAAATCCCCTAGCACAGGAGTCTGATTATGTTTTATTTGACAGAGGAGGACGTCTATCCAACTGGTAATCTCTCTCTGAGGCAGGGAGTGAGTCACTTTCTTCCATTCAGCCCCCACAGTGGTAATTACAATACTCAGTACACATTAGGACCCTGATAAGCATCGAAACAGACGAAGACAAGTGAGTTTCTAGTTTGTTTTCTGCTTACACCATACTCTCAAATTTCTTGCTGTTTCCAAGACTTGCTGCATCTCTTTCTGGCCCATGTTTTTGTGCCAGCATTTCCCTGTGCTTGCAAAGGCCGTTCTCCTTTCTTCATCTAGCAAACTCCCTTTTCCTCCTTCAAGACCCAGGTCAAATGTCACCTTTTCTGGGAAGCTTTTTACAGTTGCTTTGTAAAGTTAGTATCTCCCATGTAGGGTCCCGCAGCAATTTGTACACCTCTCTCTCCACCTCTCCACTTATTACATTGATCACAAAACTTGATTATACACCTTTTTCTTTCATTAGACCAGGAGCAGCTCGAGGGTGAGGCCAGGTTGGAATTGCCTTTGTGTCTAGAATGTTTCTATACACGTCAGGGAGGGGAGACCATGCCTGCTAACTTGTCTTCTTGAAAATATTCCTTAAACCAATTCACTTCTTTTTAGTTTGAAAACAGCATAGTTAGCCCCTGCTTCCTGTGAGTGGAAGTTACTTTCCAGATATTTGGTGCCAAGAAATGGATACTCAAAAAATTGCCATGAAGGGGCTGCCGATTACAGGCTTTATGGTAGAAACACCTCCCCATATCAATAGTAAATTGACCTTTGGACTCGCACTTTGTCCTTTTGTGACTTTGACACGAGTGGATCAGTTCCTCCGTGTCTCACTGTCTAGACGTTTAGAGACAGAGTCAGGTTAGCCTGCGTCAGGCCCCCACCCAAGGCCTCTGCTCTTGGCTTGACAAATTCAATGTTTCTGTCAATGACTCAGACAAATACGACGAGCTTTTTGCTCATTGAGTTTGCAGATGACAAGACAGTGGCAGGGATGGTGATTATGTCAGATGACAGAACGAGATCCAAAATAATTGCAAGAAGCTGGAACAAAGGGTCAACTCATTTAGCAGGATTAATTCTAGGTTCCGAACCCAACTGCATGGGGAGGGATTGGATGAGGTGGCGTGACTTAGCAGAAGCGTGTGGGGTCAGAGGCTTGTTTATTTGGGAGTGAGTTAGCCCCAAGCCAGAGAGTGGTGTGGCCATTAGGAGAGGAAGCTGAGTGTGCATTTTTAACAGTAGAGGTTCTAGAAGGAACGGGGGGGGGGTCCTGCTGGACTTGTCTCTGGTCTGTCAGCACCTGGAGCGTGACACACACTTTCCACTCCCTGCACTTTAAGTACAGTTTTGTCCCAAAGTGGTTCACACCCGGGGGAAAGTGACCTGACCCTGAGAACACTCAAATCCAAGAGACTGGAGAGATTATTAACTTGTGGAATAGGAGCTCAGGAAGAAACATGATCACCCTTTCCAAATACCCAAGATTTTGTCACAAGAAAGAATGATGTTGTAAGGCTAATGGAAAGAATTAATATTAATTGGTGAAAGTGTCAGCCAGACATATCTCTGTTCTATATAAGAAAGAATGTTCTAATAAGTCAGCGCTATTCACCAGGGGAATGAGCTGCCCGTGTGCTCAGAGCGTTGCAGGAGGGATTACAATGTCGGAGGCAGGTATCAACTTCCAGGTGCCAGCCACATTTGAGAGGCTAAAATCCAAATTACACTTGTTTACCTGCCACTTTAATAACTAGAGTTTCCCTGGGCTTTACTAGCCCAGGTGGGAGAAGAATGAATGAATGGGATAAACTCCATACTGTGTCTGTCCTTCCAAGGGCAGATATTGACCTTGGAAGAAGGGCATGTCCTTTAGTCCACTGTGTGCATAGGGTAAGTTTCTCTATGTGCACCTCCACTTTTTTCCTGAGCAAATGGACTCAGCACTGTGGACATGCCCAAGCCTATCTGAATCCCCAGTGTATGGAGTTTGAGCCTTTTTACTGGTCCTCACGCTCCTTGGATAACTGGGTTGTTTGCACTTCAAATCTTGTTTCCAATGGTAAATCCCTGGAAGCCAGGGCTATATCTCTTATTATGTTAAACTCTTCACTCACAGCACAGTGGTTAGGAGTGTATGTCTTAAAGTTGGACAGACGTGAGTGTCAATTCCAAATCCTGCTTCTATTCTGTTTTAGCTGCATGAGTTTGGGCAAGGTTTTAACCTCTCTGAGTCTCAGTTTGCTTGTCTGTAAAATGGGGCTAATAACAGTACCTACTTCAGGATGTTGTAAAGATGAAATAGAATACGCAAGTGAAGAACTTAACAAATGGTAACACAGGATAGGCACTCAGCATGTATTAGCCACATTGCTTTGCAATGACTGCAAGGCTGAATAGAATATCAGTGGCTTCTGCCCAGTCCTGAGCCAGGATTTCTCCTGGGCTGTGCACCAGCCCCCATGCCCCTCCCTTTGGGGTACACTTGAAGCTGTTCATTTCAGTACTCTGCTTTCTCAAGAGAGGAGCCCCACTGTTTTAATCTGTGGTCACTGTTTCTGCATCCCACCATCTTCGGGGCACAGCCCTTTCACTTTGCACCCACCCCAAATCATTCCAATCCTAACTTTCAGATTCCTCTTATTTCAGGGGGAAGCTCTTCTCTCATATGCCTTGCATTTTAACAACTTTCATTGCTATTGCTCATTTTGATCTGTTTAATAACATGTTTTAAATGAATCCCTTGTAATAAAAGGATTTCATTACTAATGGAGACAGCTGCATAATGCAGTGAGTTCGTTAGTTTTACTTTTCTGTTGAAACTTGCAGGAGTCAAAAGTTTTGCAGTTATGCAGAGTTTTGGCAGAAAGCTGAGGGGAAGGAAATTTGCAATGCGGGGACAGCTCCACAGGCCGTGTATAGCGTGGAGTTTGTGCCTGCAAAGACTGAGTGGAAAGGGAAGAGAAACCCCCATCTCAAGGCCAGTTGATGTTCAGGAGAAAGGCCAAAGCCATGATGGAGAAAAGGTATTGTGGGGGCTCCTGTGATAGTGACAGACCAAGGGATAGAGACCCCACCTGCCTCCATGCACTCACAGAGATAGTAGCATCGCCTCTCTGCCCTGGCAGGTGTTTGTTACTGCCCAGGTCACGCCATACTTGATTAGCTAACACAATGAAGGAGCTGCCTCTCATTCATCTCCACATTCCCAGGATCTAGCTGGGCCTGGCACAGGGAGGTGTTTGGTAAGTTGAAATAAATTCTTCGCCCTCCATTATTTTCCCTGTGTGCTCCCTCCTCCCCATATGCATGCAATTCTAGACAGGTGACAAAAACATCTATCTCTACCCTTGATTTCTAGAGACTCACCTGTATCTCCAGGGTCCGTTTAGCTCCTTGGTGTGGCTGTCTGTCTTGTATTTACCTTATACTTAATGGGCCGGAAGCTAGATTTTTCCCCACTCCCTACACCCCAGTCCTCTTACAACACTCAGAGTTTTGCAAGTATTATTTATTTCAGTGAGTGGCGCTACTGTGCATTCAACAGAGACCCTGGAAATTGTCCTTGCTATCTCTCTCTGCCCTACTGCTGTGATCTAATCAATCACCAAGTTGTGCTGATTTTACCTATTCAATAGAGTTTGAAACCATCCACTTCTCTTTATCGACTCTGCTACCATCTCATCTGAGTTACAGCCATCCTTCACCTGGGCTCTAATTTGTACCAACCACCACAGGTTTTCCAATCAGGAGCAAGTGTGATGTATCGGGTCACATGATGCCTCTGCTCTGTGGCCTTCTTCCTAAGAGCAATCCCATCGACATCTCTCTTGTGGTCCATGGGTCCCTGGAAAGTGCAGTCCCTTCTGCTGTCTCTGGCCTCGTTTAGCATCATTTATCATGGAGCTCTCAGACTTTGTCACACCTCTTATCTTAGTCCCCCTAACACACCAGTCTTCTTCCATCAGGGCTGTGGTCTTGGCGTTTCCATAAAGACCTCTGAGCAATAAGTATGTGATCAGTACAATGCTAAGCGTTTACATGCATTCTTTTTATTTAAATGTCATAACAATAAGCTGGGAAACAAGTGCTCTTCTAGGCCAATTTTAAGGATGAAGAAACTGAAGCTTAGGAAGATTAAGGCACTCCATCAAAAGACTCAGACCCAGCCCTGAGCCAATCCTTCTGGAACACAGCCAAGCACTAATGGGTGGGTTTGTTGGCCCCTTTCCCGATCAGATGCTCAAGCCAGACCCCCCACTTTGGGGTCCAGGTCTTGGACCAGGAGGGGAGTCATTATGGACCTGGAATCTTTCTTTCTGTAACTTCTTCCGCATTATTCTGACAACAGACAAACCACCTCCTCTTCGCCAGGTTTAGCAAGTTCTGAACAATGCCCCCAAAATAAATTAGATCCTAATCTCTGGAACCTATCATGTCACCTTTAATGGCAAAGACTTTGCAGATGATTAACTTAAAGATCTTGAGATGGGGTGATTGTCCCAGATTCTAGGGGTGGGCCCTGATGGAGTCTCAAGCACCCCTGTAAGAGGGAGGCATGTGCCATGATGTGACCACAGTTAATGATACCTTATTGTATACATGACATTTTCTAAGAGAGAAGGTCTTAAATATTTTCACCTAGGGGAAAAAAAAGAAAGAGGCATAGGAAATTTTGAGTACAGACCAGAAGAAAAGGCAGTGTGGTCAGGGTGACAGAGATTGACGTGGTGTGGCTACAAGCCCAGGAATGCCAGCAGGCATTAGAAGCTGGACAAGGCAAGGATTGGATTCTGCCTGAGAGCCTCTAGAGGGAGCGCAGCCCTGCCGAGAACTTGCCTTCAGCCTGGTCATACTGATTTGGGACCTCAAGCTTCCAGAACTCTGACAGACTTAGTATCTGTTGTTTTAAGCCACTTACTTTGTGTGATAATGGGCCCAGGGTTACTGGGAGCACATTTTTCAGCTTTGTAGAAAAGTCAATCTGGGAGAATGATAACTGCACCCAGCAAAGCAGAGAACATGAGTGGTCGGCCCCCTCGTGCTGTTGGAGGGACGGGTTCCAGCCATCCCAGAAGCCAGCTACTCACCCTTCACCCCTCTCCCCACGTAGACACATCGGGGATAGTCTTTTCTCCTGTCTGAAAGATACAGACTTTTATTGCAGGGATGACTCATTCACCGGATGGCTCCAGCTATGTTTCCAGGGATGAACTTAGTCCAGAGTGACCTCCTATGGTAATCGGCTAGTTAACCACAGGGTGTAGACAGTGTGGTAAGCTCTTAGTGTAACATCTGCTCTGCTCTAGTAATAAATAAACCTCCCAATTTCAGCGACTTAACATGGCAAATGTTTGTTTCTTGCACACACAAGGTCCAGGGTGGGGTGGCTGTTTGCTATGTGGTAACTCATCATTCCAAACTGTTTCCATTTTGTAATCCCCCATCTCAATTCCTGGTCCCCATAAGCACCTCAGCACCCCTGATCTCACGCACTGCTGACAAATTCACTCTCACTCTTGACTGCACTCAAACAGCACATCCCATCTGTTTATAGCTTAGTGACCAGGGCTGGCCACCTGAATCTGAACTTAACTGCGAAGGAGGATGAGGAATCTTGACTTGAGTACTGGAAGAGGAGGAAAATAGACATAGTGAGATTTACTAATCAATACCAGAGGGAAGTCACCCCAGTTCTGACAGTGGATTCTGGGCTCAAAGGGAAATCTCATCCTGTGTGAAAAATCACTGGGCAGGGTTTCAGCAAATATGTCAGCAGAGCAAAGACAACATGAAGAAACTATGAGGCTGGTTCTTATAAATGAGACTGGGTAGGAAATTAATGATGGCTCTCCCAGGGCTGAGATTCCTAGCCCATTAGTTATATCCGTCTGCAGAAGCAAGATCAGGGAAGAGGTTTGGAATGCACATACCACATTGCCCCTGGCACAGATGTTCTTGTGTGTCTTCTCACATGCGAATCAGTGGGCCCAGCCTACATTCCTGAAAATCCTAAGAGACTAGGCAAAATATTTATGAACAAGAATAAGAGAAGTTGACTTTGGGGACTTGAGGGTTGAACACAATAAACATTTTCCAAAACTTGAGGGTAAAGTGACAATGAGGAGTGAATTATATTAATCTTCATTAAACAAGGAGGGCGAACCAGCTCTGTGTGGGCCTGGAGAATCAGGGCATGTGAGGCCCAGCCCTAAACTTGCACGTGCCACCCCGTCTGCTTGGAATGCCTCTTTTCCTTCTTCTCTTTTTCTCCTTTAGTTAATTCCTCCTTTTCCCTAAAAATGCAGCTCAGTTGTCCTGTTTGTAGACATATAGTTTGGAATTATGTACTGTGTCTAGTAAGTATCCTCCAAATCTAGCAGCTTACAGAACCAAACACGTGTTATGTCAGTTTCTGTGCAACCCAGGAATCCAGCAACAGCTTAGCTGGGTGCCTCTGTCTCTCACAAGGGTGCACAGTGTCTGCCAGGGCTGAAGGCTCAACTGGGGGGCTTCTGCGGATTAGCAGGATTCAGGCCTTTGAGGACTGTTGCACTCCTAAGCCACTGTTGGCTGGGGCCTCCCTAGTTCTCTGTACCTCTCCATGGGGCAGCTCACAAGATAGCAGCTGGCTTTGCTCAGAGTGAGTGAGAAAGGAAGATGACAAGCCACAGTCTTCTTAAACCTCCTAGACTCTTTGAGTCTGTAATCTCAGAAGCGACACCCATCACTCTTGCCATACCTTTTTCATTAGAAGTACATCGCTGGGGGCCGACCCCCATACTGGGTGAGGAGGTTACATAAGTGCATGAAATGGTCGGGGCAGAGATATCACCCAACCCCAGTGAGAATGGCCTGCATCACAAAGTCTCAAAGCTGCAGATGCTGGCGTGGATGTGGAGAGAAGGGAACACTTTTGCACTGCTGCTGGGACTGCAAAGTAATACAACCTTTTGGAAGGAAGTCTGGAGAATCCTTAAAGAACTCAAATTAGACCTCCTATTGGATTCTACAATCCATTACTGGGCATCTACCCAGAAGAAGAAAAATTGTTTTATCATAAGGACATTTGTACTAGATTGTTTATCCCAGCTCAATTTACAATTGCAAAAGTGTGGAAAGAACTTGAATGCCCATCAACTCAGGAATAGATAAACAAACTGTGGTATATGTATACCATGGACTACTATTCAGCCATCAAGAGAGTTGGAGATTTTACATCTTTTGTATTAACTTGGATGGAGGTGGGATGCATTTTTCTTAGTAAAGCATCACAAGAATGGAGAAGCAAGAATCCAATGTAGTATATTTAAATATGAAGGCAGTAGATGACCAAATACATGGTGTGGGGTAGGGGAATGTGGGAGTGGGGAGAGGGAAAGGATGGGTGATCATGGTGTATGGCACACCTCTTGGGGATTGGACACAATTATAGGAGGTTGCCAAGCCAAAATACACACATATTTTAAGAGAGGTCGTCTACGTATTCCTTTTTGAAGTTGGATTAGAGGTCCCATTACAGGTCAAGTGTACCTAGATCATTTTGGGAATGATCAATTTTGCTTTTGACAAACTTTACCTAACAAGTGCAATCAGTGTAACCTAATTCTTTGTAACCTCAATGAATCTCAAAAAAATAATAAAAAAAAATGGTTGGAGCAGAGATGGTGGGGGCCGTCTTAGGGGCTGCCTGCTACATGCTCCTTCCTCTAGAAAGTAGCAGTTGGCCAGATAGAGAAGGAGGGAGGAAATGTTCTCTGCAACATCCCTAGCAAGTCTTCCCTAACCCTCTCCCCACCGTGTCCCACACTCTAGTTTGCTGCTTAGAATCTAAGAGCTGGGAGAAAACCATTAGAAATTATCTTATCCAACATCCTCATTTTTTAGATGATGAAAAATGTAGAGAAGGGATGTATGACCTTCTGGAAAGGATAGGATTACTTGCAGAGTGGGGCCCAGGTCACCTGCTTCTCCCATATTGACTTCACCCTTCTACTCTTTCCCACACACTGTCCTCCTGATTGCCTACAACTCGATCGGCATTGGTCATTTTATAGAAATTATTCTCTCAAAGGTATTGGGAATTATTCTTGATCAGGTATTGGATGTTGACCTGCTTCTTGACTTCCCACCTCCTTTGGCTTCCAAGAGACCACATGGACCTGGTCACAGCCTCCCTCAGCCCCCATCCCCACCATGTCTAAACACAAAAAAAATTTTTTTCACAATATCCCAGAGACTCAGTTTTCCTGCCATCTGGGTCCTTGAAGGATTGATCTGGCCTTAGGGCTTTGACACTCACTTCTCCTTGTTGTGGCCTTGAATTGTGCTCCAATTGCTCCATATCTACTGCCTGATGGGTGTGTTTACTGACAGGCCAATGTCCATCCCATCCAAACTCAATCAAGATAATAAGAACATCTCTAAGTATCATTTACTGAGCTCACATATAGAAGGTGCCAAAAAACATACAAACTTTTTTTTTTTTTTGGTGAGACAGAGTCTCACTATGTCACACTCGGTAGAGTGCTGTGGTGTCACAGCTCACAGCAACCTCCAACTCTTAGGCTTAAGCGATTCTCTTGCTTCAGCCTCCTAAGTAGCTGGGACTACAGGTCCCTGCCATAACACCCGGCTATTTTATTGTTATTGTTGTCATTGTTTAGCAGGCTCTGGCCAGGTTTGAACCCACCATCCCCAGTGTATGTGGCCAGTGCCCTAACCACTGAGCTACAGGCACCGAGACAAAATATACACACATTTTAAGAGAAGTTATCTATGTATTACTTTTAGAAGTTGGATTGAAGTTCCCATTACTGGTCAAGTGTACCTAGATAGTCTATGCATACCTATTTTGCCTGAAATTTGTACACTTTGGAGGAATGATCAATTTTACTTTTGACATGATCTCTTAAAATGTTGAAATGATCTCTTAATTTTTTTTGGCATACCTATGTATACCGGATCCTATGTTAAGTGCTTTATGTATATTTTCTTATTAAATCCTCTCAAGAACATTCTGCTCTGAACATTCTGTAAATAATAACCACATTTTAAGGATGAGAAAACTAGGCTCAGAGAGGAAAAGTGACCTGTATAATAACCTGTAACCAGCAACTGATGTGTGTTCTCTTGATTCCAAAATTTGTGCTTTTAGCCATTATACTCGTGATCTTTCCCCTAAACTCCTCCCTTTGGACTCTCTCACTTCTGTTTTGTCCCGTCCTCAGCGTCAAAATCTTGGCATTTAAAACATGCGATGTTGGCTCAGCGCTTGTAGCTCCGTGGCTAGGGCGCCAGCCACATACACCAGAGCTGGAGGGTTTGAATCCAGCCCAGGCCTGCCAAACAACAATGACAACTACCACCAAAAAATGGCCAGGGGTTGTGGCAGGCGCCTATAGTCCCAGCTACTTAGGAGGCTGAGGCAAGAGAATCACTTAAGCCCAAGAGTTTAAGGTTGCTGTGAGCTGTGCTGCCATGGGACTCTACCGAGGGCAACGTGGTGAAACTGTCTCAAAAAACAAACAAACAAAAGAAACATGTGATTCTGCGGAATACCTCAATGACTCTGTGTGTGTTGTTCTTTCTGCCTGGAAACTCCTTTGGCTCTCAGCAGCACACATCCCCTCCCGGGACCGCCTGGCCTCTCTCCTGCCACCTCCCTGCTGAAGACATCACTTCTTCCAAACTGACTTTGTTGGTTAGGTCTTCGCTGTAGGAACCCAGACCCCTTCGTGCTGAAATGGTGCCAGAAAAGGCCACTATCCCCAACCTGCAATGACTCAGGCACCTACAGGTATTCCTCTGCACAGCCCACTTTATAAGAGCAGGGACTGCTCTAAATGTCCCTTTGTAGCTCCTGTCCTGGCATCAGACATCTCATCATAAATCTCATTCCTTTTACTCTCATAGCTAATCAAGAGATAAACCCTTTGCTAGATTTCTCATAATCTCTTCTTCTTTTACCATTTGCCCAGCCCTGAGCCTGAGTTTATATCCACTCTGCCTCATGCAGCCCATTGCAACTGCTTCCAATTGGCCTCCTGGCTCCTCGTTCCTCTGTCCAGTTCATCCTGATGATTTCTTCTCTATTAACATTGCCGTGTACACATTGCTTGCCTGCTTGGTGGCTCCCCGATGCTTATGTAATGAAGTCCAAGGTCCTGAGCTTGGCTCCCAATAACCTTCCCACTACACTTTCATGCTCCCTCCAGTCTCATGGCCACTGCAGCACTATATATGTGACCTGTTCTAAAGCTTGTGACCCACCGTGCCTTTAGTGCTCTACTGAGTCCCACTTTCACACTGTGGCTCACACTGCTCGTCCTGCTTGGAATGAATGCTCTCCTTCTTGGAATGCTCCCCCTTTTCCCTGCCCCATGTCAGAACTATGCCCTATCTTCACATCCCAGCTTCATTTTCATCTCCTCTGCCTGCCTTTTCTGACAACATGACCCATAGCAACTTCCCTCATCTAGCGTAGGGGGAGAAGATTGAATGTTACCATCTGAGAGATATGGGTCAGAATTTCAACTACTGACTAGTTGTGTAGCCTTGGGTGAGTTATATAACCTCTCAGGCTTAGCAAAATGGGAGTAACAATACCTATGTCGCAGAGTTGTGAAAACGAAATGACAGTATATATATATGCCGAGGGGGGTTCCAACTGGTGACGTAAGGTGTGGCATTCTAAGATTTCAGATGAACCGGGGACACCAGGGGGTACATACAGTAGAGTTACCACGCCACTCTCTACAGAGAGAAAGAGTTCATGACATCTAAAAGTCTAGCTCATTAGGCTTGACTGAGACAGTACCTTGGTGACAGGGACCAAGCATTACAGAGAAGGGGCTGGGTCCTAGGGCTATGCTTCTGGATTTGAACTCCAACTCTTCTATCTTCTGGGAAAGTTCCTTCACCTCTTTGTGACTCTCTTTCCTCATTTCCAAATTGGGGATTAAATATGGAACCCACTTGATAGGGTTAACATGGCAATAGACAAAACATGCATAAATAATTCAGCACACCTCTGGCAGACTGTAAGTCTTTAATACATGCTAATTATTGTGTTTTATATTATTATTCTCCAGCCTGGCCTCTGCGGACTTGCCTTCATCCTGGGCCAAAGGGCTGTGAGTAAAAATGAAAAGAGATGCTTCACTAATCATCCCGGGAGAGCCTGATGGGAGCAGAGGGAAGCCTGCACCACGGCATCTGCTATAGAGGGTAGCACAGGTGAGAATGGTGTCATAGAAAACAGCCTGGAACTGGGTCACCTGTCAGAAGGAAAAGAGCAGCAGCTCTCAGCCCTGGCTGCAAATTGGAACTGGTTTCTTTCAACAAATGCTAGTGCCTGGACATCACCACCAGACTTTCTCATTCAAGGTGTTGACCTGGACTCACATAGGATTGATTTTTAAAAGCCTCCCAGGTGATTCTATTGTGTAGCCAGAGCTGGAAAACCCTTGACTAAGGAGAGACAGTGGTCAAGGTCAGAATGATGTGAACGGGTTGGGGGACAGAGGGAGAAGAGGTTCGGAGAGTAGAGCAGGGCTTAGGGAAAGTGACCCAAGGCTGGGACTAGGGAGAGACAAGTTGGGCACCTACAGAGACAAAACTTACAGAGAGTGTGTGCCTGTTCAAGTTTGTGTCCTAGACTCCTCATCTGCCTCACCTTTGAATCAGTTCTGCCTGGAAACACTCTGGAAGACTTAGAGAAAAGTCTTAAGTGTTTCCTATGGCTCCTGGTATACGTCACTCATGTCTTTTTAGAAGCTGATGACAGAGAAAAGACTAAATTTCTACTCTCACAGTACTCCTATACATTCATCATCCATCCACCCATCTACCAATCTGACCATCCAACCACCCAGCCATCAGCCCACCCATTCATTCACCCATCCAATCATCCATCCACACACCCACTAAACTACCCCCTACCCGTCCATCAATCATCTATCCACCCATCTACCAATCTGACCATCCAACCACCCACCCATCAACCCACCCATTCATTCACCCATCCACTCATCCATCCACACACCTACTAAACTACCCACCTACCCATCCATCAATCATCCATCCACCCATCTACCAATCTGACCATCCAATCACTTACCTGTCAATCCACCCATCCACTCACCCATCCATTCAGCCATCCATTCACTCATTTACTCACCCATCCCTCATTGGTTTATCCACTCCTTCATCCATCCATCCATCCATCCTTCCATTCATTAATTTATTCATCCATTCACTCCCCATTCACCTATTTATTCATTCACTAAAATACGTTGAGAGCCTATTACTCACAGACACCTAGCTAGATCCTTACAGGTCCAAATTGTTAGTTACCTCCCAGTGTGTACATGTGTTGGGGGGTTTCTGTCTCTGGTCTTAACTTATAATGAGGAAGACCAGGAACTTTGGAGCCAGAGTCTGGGTTAAGGGTGCCAGATGAATGTCAATGTAGGTGAATGATTGGGATTTTCCCACCAGAGGCCTGATAATGTGGTAGAAGAGCAATGACTTTGGCATTTACTAGCTGTGAAATTTTGACCATCGTGCTCAACCTTCCCACAGTGAAGACTTGAAATTTATAAAATGGAAACATAGGTGGTGGTGATAGTTAAATAAACAAATGATCATGGAAGGCCTGACTCACAGTAGATGCTCATAACAAAGGCCAGAGAAGCTGTGAATGGAACCGGCAGAACATTTGAATTACTTCAGGCTTTGTCTTTCACTTTTTAATCAACTGGAGAGGAACATGAGATTTGCCCTATCCAAGCAGATCCTTTTATAAGCAGGCAAACTTAGAACTTGAGATTGGAAGGAATTTAAATGTAATCTAGTCTAATGCTCTCATTTCACAAATAAAGAAACCAGGCCCAGGGAGGAGCAGTGCTTTGGCCAACGCTGCAGAGCAGGTCACTGGCTAACTCCTGAGACTGGGGAAAGTTTAGGACTGCTCTTACTACAGCATTCAGGAGCAGATGCACCTTTGGTTGCTACTTGAATAGAAACCAACCTTTTTAACAATATGGCTCTGAGACTGGAACTGCCACAACAAAGATAAGGGTTGAAACTTCACGCATCTTAAGATCTCTTACATGTTAGGTGTGTGCATGCCTGTTGTCTCATTCAATCTTTACAAGAACCTAGAAGTAGGTATTATGATTAATTTCTCTATTTTCTATGTGGGAAACTGAAGCTAAAAGAGATTATGTGACTTTTCTAGAGACTAATTGCTGGGAAATGATGGGGTTGGGCTTGAACCCAGGTCTTTGTGACATTAAAACTCATACTCTCTGTGCTTTACCCCACTGCCTCCCTTATAGCAAGTTCCCCCAAATAATGTGTGAACATCTCTGTGTCCAGGGCTGACCTCAAGTCACATATCTGGGTCTAGGTGGAGGATTGGTAGCATTCCTCATCATAGAGACATAGAACACTTCTTTAACAACCTTTCACACATTGCTGCAAATATGTCCCTTGATGGGGACAGGCTTTGGGAAATCCACCTACCTCACTTCTTTGCCTCTTTAAGTACCTGAGATTCTGCCAATAGCAGTTAATTTCCTTGGCTGATCTGTGGGGCTCATCCTGAATAGCTAGGAGTGGGGATGAAGGCTTGGTAAGTCCTAATAGCTCAGTGTGAGCGAGTTTATGTTTCCCTCACCCACCTGTTGACCTCTGACTCATCTTTCAAGGCTCAGCAAATGGCATTAAACACAGGAACTTAGAACATATTCTGAGTCATCACTTGGTTCTGTGGGCTAAGGATACAAAGATTATTAAGGAAGTAGAGGTCCTGCTTAGGCTGCTCATTGCCTGGTGGGAGGCCAGCTGAGAAATGCACAATTAATGCAAGAAGGAAAGGGCAATAGTGGCCATGAACACAGTGGTGGCAGAGGAGGTGCCCAGCCCTGGTGAGCATAGGTTCAGGGACTATGCCTGCTACCAAATTCCCCTGGAATATAGTTTCTCCACCCACAGCACTCACTTAACATGCTAAAGGACCCCTGTCAGAACATTTATCTTGGTCATTTTTTGTTTTATTTTGAGACAGAGTCTCAAGCTGTCACCCTGGGTAGAATGCCATAGTGTCACAGCTCACAGCAACCTCCAACTCTTGGGCTGAAGAGATGCTCTTGCCTCAGCCTCCCAAGTAGCTTATCTTGGCCATTTGTGAAGTTATATTTCCTTCTCTTAGGATGTGAGCTCCTGGGATATGTATCACTTGGCTCTATAGGCCCTTGGCTAGGATGGGACCTGGCATGTGGTAGGGGCTCAGTAAAAAATGGTTGAAGCAAAGAATGGGTGGGAATATAGGATGGTCTAAAGAGATAATAGGATTGTGGGAGGATCAGGGAACTTAGAGGAAAAATATAGACATCTTAGAAGAGTGAAAGCAACAAAAAGCACATTAAATCTGCCTTCTGTTTTGACTGGAGCTGGTCCTGGGACAGGGTAGAGGCCAAGGGACAGCCCTGGAAGCTCTGGAGAAAGAGACTGAGTGTCCTCCCATCACCTCATCAGCATCAGATCAGTGTGACAATAAAGCTTGAAGTACAGTTCAAGGTCTAGTGAGAGGAGCCCGTCAGCCGCGTTCTGTCTTCCAGCTCTATAGCACTTCAATTTTGCTGTAAATATTGATTGAGATCCAGGTTTTATTGTGAATAATTCACTGTACTTTATTTTTAAATCTCTCTTTAAGCAGATTTTTTTGAGTCATAATGATTTATATTTGCCAAATAATAGCCTTCTCAATGAGGATCAGAGTGAAAAATAGAGTGGGGAGTTTTCCATGATGGTGGGAGCAGTGCAGGAAATGAAAGAGCCCGAGGGAAATGCTTCTATTCTTTCTCCACAGTCTACATTTTGATCTTACTCTACATTTTTGTATTTCCTTTTCTTGCTCATTTTCTAACATACCATATAATTTACTTGTATACCACGTATTGTTTACCTTCCCCTCCTACTTTAGAGTGAAGGCTTCAAGAGGTTAAGAATCTTTGTTTGTTTTGTTCACCAATCTATTTCCAGCATCTAGAATGGAGCCTGGAAGATAGTAGGTGTTCAGTGAATATTTGTTGAATGAATGAATGACAGAGTGCAGGTTCATGTAAGTTTCAGAAGCCACCCTAGGTAAAGAGAGGAGGGAGCTTATAAAGTTTCAGAATGATGACTTCTGCAAGCCTGTTGGGACAAAGATGACATTGAGCCTTTTGGTGTGGTGGTGGTGAGAGCCATAGTGATGATGATGGTGATGATGACAGTGATAATGGTGGATGATAGTGGGAATGATGGTGGTGGTGATGATGATGGAGGTGATGGTGATGGTAGTGATGGTGATGGTAATGATGACAGTGATAACAGTGGATGGTAGTGGGAATGATGGTGATGGTGATGATGATGCCAGTAATGGTGATGATGATGGTGGTGATAGTGATCATAACAAGCCAATGGACTCTTTCACACTCATTGAACTTTGAAAAAGTTCCATATTTGAGAAACATTTGGAAATGTTCCACAAGTTCCACAAGTTCCACATTTGGAAAAATGTTCCATTTGAGAAAATGTGGAGCATTTCCATATGCTTTTGACTTTAATCTTTACAACATCTTTCAGAGGAGGGGGCAATAATATTGCCACCTTTTTTGGAGACTGGTAGAGTTCAAAGTAATAAAGAGACTGTCTAAGACTGAATAGCTGTCAAAGTCAGAATTGGGACTGTCATTCAAGTCTTACTGCCCACAAAAAGCCATTTACTCACTTCCTCCTGTGTGGCACCTTGCTGAAGGCTCTACATTCCTGGGAATTGGGGCATCGTAGACTCAGACATATCACCACAGATGCCTCACTTGCAGGTGACTGAGGTTCTGATAGTGATGGTGCCATTTTGTGGTGGGCATGTTTTACTGTATTTCCAGAGAGAAGCAACGTGGAGGGAGAGAGGAGAATAAAAGACAGAGAAGGGCAGAGATGAGGGATCAGCTGGTCTCAGTGAAAGAAATATGCGGTTGTAGGTAGCTTAGCTCCTGATCATTTTCTGGGTCCTGGACCCCGTCCTCCATGAGGCCCTTCTCTACCTCCTGACCCTGGGTTCTGTTTATGAATCTAACCATAACTAAGCTGGCACTTCTAGGAATCCTCAAAGCAAGTCACTGAACCCAGACTCCTGCACCGAAGCTTGGCTGCAGGCACATTAGGGTGAGAGGAAGGAGTGGTGAGGTGGAGGGCTTGCCTGACACTCTCCAGGGATTGATCCCCTTTCCACTCTGCTTCTGCCTTCTATATCCCTCCTGAATCAGCCCAACTCACTCTCCATCCTTGCAGTGGTCTTCAAAAAACTCATACCCCCATGTCCCCAGGTTCTCCCCTCATCACCATATGCAAACATTAGTGCCAGGGTCCCAACAGTGATGGAGAAGCAGTTTCTGCTTTTTGTGTGATCACACTCTTATGCTGCTCCTTCCCACCAATCCCATCATAAGTATCCTTTTCCAGCTGTCCAGTATTCCTAATGGGAAAGAAAGCTATGGTCAGGAAGCCCTGTCCAGGAATCAGGTCTCCCGAGGGAGTATGTGAGTGTGCATGTGTGATGCCACATGGTGACCTGGGTTCAATGTGGCCATCACTCTGTCACTTCCCAACACTTGAGACCTCATCTCCTTGAGGAATAGAAAAGTGAGTCCTTTGCAGACAGCCTGGGATCCTATTTACCTCACTAGTTAACTTCCCAGGAAATTTCCCAGATAAGGGAACAAAACAAGCAGAGCTGGGTTACCATAGAGACACAGGCCTTGGCCATGAGTCTGTTCTGGACCATACATTAATCATTTATTTTTGCCAATGATAAGGCTGGTCTGGATTGAGGCTGCAAACCACTGAATTTTGGTTGTCTCACCAAGTTCTTTTTCTTCTTCTTGAGCCACAAAGTCATCTTGACAGGAGGTCTTTGGAGTAGGGTATGTGGAAGGAACTTGGGTGCCAGGTGAGTGCGATCTTACTGAAGGTCCCATCACAAGGAAATAGCAGTACCCAGAAGGTCTGCCAGATGCTAAAATTTCAAGAATATGGATGACCTTTGAACCTGCCTTCTGATCTTGAGAAGACAAGCAAGAGAGAATGAACTTAGAGGACTGCAAGAAAGGCTGGTAGGGGAGCCATGGAGGGTATAAAGCAGAAGCACAGCAGGTGAATCTTGGCTGGAGTAGGTTTGTGTACTTGTGAGCATGGGTGACCTCTCCATCCCTACTCCCCTCCTAAACTATGTCTGATAATAGGGAGATATACCAGCCACAAGTCTCTCCTTTGGGAAAAACTAGAACCTTTATTCTGATAGCTAAGAAGGATCTAGCATCTCCTGAACACCATGCAAGCAGCACATAATCAAGACTTCAAAGAAAAAAACAATCACTTATTGCCATTTGCTTCCATTCCAAGGCCTATCCTATGCAAACCATGTGCAGGGGCTGAGAACTCAAGTTGTTCAGATCTTGCCTCTCACCTGGCCTTACTCTTAGCCTTTTCCAGTTCCTATCTACCTCCTGCTCAGCTGCTCTCTATTACAAACAGGTGTCTCTGCTTTCAATCCAGCTATTTCAGTTACCACAGGTTGAGGTCTAATGCACTGACAAGTAGTCCCCAAATCGCAGTGGGTTAAAACAACACTGGTTTGTTCTTCACTCGCACTACATATCTAAAGCAGGTCAGAGGAGGATTCTGATCATCTTAGTCCCCAGGAGCCCAGGCTGACAGAGGGTTAACCAGGCAGATGACATCACCGTCTCAACAGAGGAGAAAGCAAGGGGAACTGCTCCCATCCAGAAGAGGCTGGTGTCACTTCTGCTCTTATATAATTGGCCAGAGGAAGTTACATAGCCATGCCCAACATTATGGGGTTAAAGAAGTACAGTCTTCCCTTGTGTCTGGAAGAAGAGAAGGAGAATGAATGGCGAGTACTACTAATGAGTGCGTCACCATCCACAATCTACTTCCTGAATTCCGTTCTTCCCCTCTTCCCTCCATGAGCTTCTATCTGAACTCAATTGCCATTCTAGTGTTAGAACGCCTTGTCTTCATGTCCTTCTCCTTAACTTTGCCATCTTCAGCTTCCCCCCTGCTCCCTGTTCTCTGCTCCCTCCCAGCCCTTGGTGCTCCTGCCTCCCATCACTCCGTTACTACACTGGATGGGTGTGACTGAACACAACCTCAGCTCTAACACCACAAGTTTCCCTTGCCCCTAATTGAGCTTAATGATTTATGTCTTGTAATGGACACAAATGGGCAAGAATTCCTGGATCTCATTAATAATATTAAGTATGCCAGAAGTAGGATTTTAAATCCTAAGCAAAAATTAAATGACCATAAAATCTTTGTTCACTTCCCAGGAGACAATCCTGTTTCAACTTGACAGTTTAATTAAATGCTGGCTAAATTGGACACAACACTTTTAATAAACAGGACTTGGCAGGCCTGGGAGAGAGATGGAAGGGAGGTGAGAATGGGAGAAAATGAAGCTCACAATGGAAACAAAAGGAAATTAAGTTTAGGAGAGGTCCCTCTCCTCTACAGTGACCTTTCTGGGAGCTTTAACTATCTCTAAATGACATGAATGGCCCAGAAGATTGTGAGAGAATTGATTCTCTCCTCTGACTCCAATTTCCTGCAGAGCCATATTATTCCATAAGGCAAGAAAACTGTTGTCCAGAGATGTCCTTGGAAGATCGTTGCAAGATGCCTGCTGGGTCCATGTTTGTCTCCTGAAGCAAGCTCCTTGCCAGACCCAAGCTCACAGGGAATGCTGCTGGCCAGCTGGGCTGGGGGTTTAGATCTGAAGGGCCATATTGCATGAGGTGCTGCATACAGAGGTTCATCTTTCAGCCTTAGCCTTTTCTTCCATTTGATGGTCTTAGCGATGGTAAAGCTTTTGGATTATGACTTTGTATGGCCAAAGTATTTGTACCTCTCCTAAGATTTAGATTGTAAATAGAGGCTTTGCTGTTGTAGGTAAACTTGGGTCCAGCCTGGGTGCTGGCTGCAGATCCCATTGCAGAGCTCACTTAAAGCTCATGAGTGACTGGGGAAGAGCGTGTGAGAAGTTCTTTGGTTACCATTATAAGCATCCTTAACAAAATACAGGTGTCTGTCTCATCATAAAAATAATGAGTATAAAGTGTACGAAGATTTGGACTAGGAAGAAGGCAGGCACAACTGCTTCCTACCTCCACTTCCTATGACTCTGCCCTCCAATCAGGAATTTCTTTTCCACTTACATTTGGGATGACCGTATCTCTCCCCTATCAGTTGTCTAGATGAGTTGAGCATATCTTTGCATCAAAGTAATTTACTTATGTGTAGCTGTGTTAAAGTTGAGACTGTCTACCTTCTTACACAGAAAAAATATCTTTTAAACAAAGAAAGAAATTACAATGTGTTTAAAAGTATTTTATTCTGCAGTGAAATGCTTCATGGATGGATTTGGCTACAAGTGCCTGGAGTAAGTGAAAATGATCTGTCAGCCAGGAATGGAATTTGTGGAACGTTGAACAAGAAACAGTGTGGAGGAAGAAAACAACCTTCATCGTCATTTGTTGTTCCCTTTTCACTTCCATTAAAGAATCTTGTAAACCTAAAGCTGGTGGAAACCTTGGCAATCAGCTGGGTTTACCGGTGAAGACGCTGAGCCTCAAAGAGAAGAAGGGACTGACCCAAGCCCCATGGCAAGCTGCAGATGGGCCATCAGAAAGATGGCTTCATGAATTAGTGAATAACTGTCAATTACAGAGAGATTAATGGTCTTGTTGTTATTGGCGGCTGAAATTTCTAACAGTGCAAAGCTGAGGTTTTGTCAAGTCACTTGCTAAATGAAAACAAATTTCATTCTTTTATGCTTACTTCCACAAAACTAGAGAGATGTTCTTGCTTACAAGCCCTTGGCAGCTTGAGTGGCCAAGTCCAAGTTTGAGAAAGGAAAGGTTTCTGCGATAGAGGGAAAGGGGAAGGCTGCTTAGAAGTTGCCTGGAGTTGGAGGCAGGGACCAGGATTGACTGTAAATGAATAGGCCTGAGGTTTCTTTTTGAGGAGACGGACAAGTTCTAAAATTAGATTGTGGTGATGATTGCACAACTCCGCAACCATCCACATACCTAGTAAGCAACCGGTTACTAAAAATTGTTGATTTACACTTAAATGAATGAGTTCTATAGTTTGTAACTGATATCTCAATAAAGCAAGTAGAAAAGAAAAAAAGCATAAGACCAAGAATGAGGGCTCCAGACAACACTTTCAGGACAAGAGGTGGATGATACATCCTGGGCCGCCAGATCACTTTGTGTCTACCTCTGGACACAGGAGCAACATCTGAAGCAGATGACTTGCCTTCCCATCAATTACAATCCAAACCCTCACCTAAAAGCTCAGTGCTGACCTGGAAGCTCATCAGCACCTATCAAATGCATGTTTGAATTGATATTAAGAAGAACAATACATGGAAGACCCGGAGAGCCGAATGTTTCATTAGGCCAGATCCCCAAAGAAATGCTTTTGCAACTGTGACAATATTCTCTCTGCTTTATCAAAGTCCAGTGAATGAAATGACCACATAAAATGACCACATGAAACAACCATATGATGTAGGTATTTCAGTCTATCTGTTGCCCTTTCTGTTATTGCTTGACGTCCTTTCCATGAGACCCAGTGTAGCAAGTACCCTCTGGAATTGAATACTCAGAAAAAAAGTTTATGTCCTAGAAAACTCGAGTGATGTATTTGGTTGGCAGGGGGAGCCCCTGAACCCATTGTGCTTTCTTCTTTTTTTTTCTTTTGTCTTAATTGCCAGAACACTGTGGGCTAGTGTTAGAGCAGACAGACTGGGATGGGCTTGTCTCTGATACAGCGGTGTCCCTGTTCTCTGGTCAGTTTCATGTCTCTTTCTCTCACACTCATTCTTTCATTCGGTCAAGTCAGTCATCAAATGTTTCTCAAGAGCATAATATCGCTAGGGTTGGAACGATGAGTACGATGTGGGTGCCTGGAAGGAGAGGCAGGTGTGGAAATATTGCACATAGAATTCCATGGTAGAGACCTGCTTCAGAGCCTGCGGGATTAGGAGGAGGAGAAGAAAGCAGAGAAGAGAAACAGAGGACAACTCTCCAGACTACCGTATTAGCTACAAGGCCTTATTTTCTGTATTTTTGATGCTTTGGTGTTTGTGACCTCCCTAACTGGGGAGAGGATGCTCTTGACAGAACTAGCCAATTCTTAGAGATTGCCGAGGGGTCAAGAGCAAGGCTTTCGAAGCCAATACCCAGGATTCCCTCCTCCGACTGGCTGTTACATTCAGGAGATGAGTTTCCTCTGCCCTAATCATCCAGGACTGAGTACTCTACCCTACAGCCCCAGCCTGCCAACGTCATTCACACCAGGCAATTTTAAGCTTTCCCTCCTGACCATGCCAGCCTTCCCCATAGAAAACACAATGAAAGCTCTGGGCCATGCTTTCCCCTCCCAGCTTCTGCTGCTGATGCAGACTGGTCCTTCCTCATGGGGCCCTGGGTGGCGTGACCTGCCTGTGCCCCTTGGGAAATATAAGTAATGAAACTCTTCTAAAGGTACTCACCTCCCTGTGTCATCACCCAGTCACCTCTGTAAGGTGACATCTGTGTGTATACTCGATATCAGCTTGTAAAGCTTGAGGAGTGATTGGGAACTTTCCAGGTGGAAGAACATTCCAGAAGCAGAGCTAGCTTGTGCCTTGGCCCATAGTCTGGTTATGGGAACACTGAGTTCTGTGCTCTTTGAAGGCAGTCTGTTAACATTCCTTTCTCAATGTGGATGGGGCATAAATTATAAATTACAGTGTCTGGGCCAAATCGTATCTGTACAAGACCAAATATTTCTCAAGGTTCTGACTGCTCTTTCTTTTGTTCTATCAGGGAAGACAGCTCAGGGCAGAGTTGGAATCCTGGCTCTCTTGCACTTATTAGCCGGGCGTGCTTGTACACATTCTTCAGCTTTCTGTGCTTCAGTTTCCTCATTTATAAGATGAGAAAAATAGCAGTGGCCTCCTTAGAGAGTTGTTGTGAAGATGAAATAGGTTAATATTTGTAAAACATTTAGAATGGTGGCCAGCACGCAGGAAGGGCTATGCAAGCATTTGCAGAATTATTTCCAAATCCTGCTCCGTGAAGGGTACTTGTTAGGACTGTGGCACCTATAAAGACGTGGAAGGTAATATTCTTACCCCTAAACAGTTTAAAAGTGTAATGAGAGCCTAGAGAATTATGGAAGATCAAAGGGCTATTCGCGAAAGTGTATTTTTGTGAGATGTTGAAAATGGTGCAGGTGATAATAGACTAATATTTTGGTCTTTATATACTCTCAGATAGAAAAGGAAACAAGGAAAGCAAAACATGGTAGAAAGAACACTGTTTGGGGAATCTCAAAGACCTAGGTCCAAGGGTCTGGGCGGACCGGCTTCCCACATCTGCCATTTCCTAGCCGTGTCATTGAGTTGGTTAGCTTTTCTCAGTTTTTGTTTTTTCCCTTGTATAATGTAGGTAATCATTCCTACTTAGCAGGTGGAAACAAAAGAGATAATATTAGCAAGAGCCAATATGTATTGAACACTTGCTAAGTGCTGGCTCCGGACTAAGAGTTTCATGAGGAAATCGGCTCAGAGAATGGTCAGCAGCTCAGTGCCCAAGGCCACCGAGTTATAAGTGGCTGAGCTGGGATTTGAACTCAGACACTCTGATTCCAGGGGCTATTTTAATAACTGTTATTTTACACTAAGGCTCTCAGAGCTGCACTAGAGCCGGTGAGCACTCACATAATGACCGGCGTTGTTATTAACTGTGTAATAACTTTGATCTGTTTGGTGAAAGGCCCTTGATCATTGGAAGACTCCTTTCAGGAGCCGTATTTTCTTCCCATTCCCAGAACCAGCCTGCTGCTGCTCCCATGATGCAAGACTTTGGGCAAAACATAGATTTGATTCTCTAAAAATTCTCAAGTTCATATTTTCAAGTGATAAAGAGAGACAGGAAAAAAAAAACAAGGAAAATTCCTATAGGATCACAGCCACATGAATCAAAAATTGATAAAATAAAGTTAGTAATGAAACAGTCCGATGAGAGAAACAATTTGAACTGCAGGCTTTGCAGTTGGGGAAAATTAGATTGGATAAATGATTTACTCTAAATGGATTTAATCCAAAAACATGAGGACCTGCAAACCAAGGAATTCTGGGAGCCAAGTTGGGATCAGCTTGGCTTGATGGCAACCCTGTCATCTCTGGCTGGGTCAGCTTAGGTATTGGATTGAGTGCCAGCCCAGACAAGGAGGGCGCTGGCTGGCTACTCAGTCCATGAGAAGGTCCCTAATGACATCAGGATGTCAGCATGATGATGCTACTTCCAAATCCTTCTTGTCCTGGGAGGGAAGGCAGTTCGGGTCACCCAGACCTCACCTGTTTCAAGTCTGTGGCTTTCCTACTCTATAGGAATGGTGACGTGCATGTGCTAGCCTCGGGGAGTGGCTTCCCGTGAGTTTCCTTTCTTGCTTACATCCTGGACAGAGTTTAACACACAGGAGACGCCGACTAGGTCTTTACAATATATCAATTGGACTGAATTATGTTAACAAAAAAGAGAAAATAGCTTAATTCAATAACCAGTCTTTGTTGCATTTGTGGCTTTTCTTTTCTGTTTTGATTTTCATTCCCCAACCAATGTCATGGCCATGTGAGGCGGTGGCGGGAACACCAGGAGCAAGCAGACCCGGCTCCCTCTCTCCCTTCCTGGGCTAGGCTGAGGCTAGAGATGCTGGGAGGTGGGGACAGCAAGACAGTGAAAAGAGGCCAGACCGTGGTTTGAATGTGGCTCTGGTCCTCAGCGATGTGAGCCTCCGTTTGTTCATCATTAAAGTCCAGACAAACAACTGATAAAACCAAGCCATAGGTAATATGATAGATAACTTAATTTTTAAAAAGTCATTTGGTGTTTATTGGATGCTTGATAACACATTTGCAATGACCACCCTCCTTTCTCTCCCCTTTCTCCACCAGAGTAACAATAGCTTTATCCTCCACATCCTGGGTGAAAAAAATGGGTGAAAAACAAACAGACAAATGGTAGGCCAGGGGGAGAAGCCCAGAGACCACAGAGCACCAAGTCGATCTGTGGGAATAGACTAATCAAAATCACCTTCTTGTGTCCCAGGGGGAAGGCAGCAGAGTAGAAAAGCCACACGACTGGGGAGGGAAGAGAGCAAATGACTAGGAGATGAGAGGACAGGGAAACTGCCCAGGGAAGAGAGTGTGTATGGAATGTTCTGGTCCTGCCTCTTCAACCCCAATATTCAGGGCATGGGCCCCCATAGCAAGGCAAGGGGCATCTACAGTGGGGCACCAGCACAGAAACAGAAGGAACCTTCAGGGAGCCAGGTGCTCTGCGCAGGACTCTTCCTTTCCTCCTCTGGAAGGAAAGAGCATCGGACTCAACACCTTATCTAAGGAAGCCCCAAGGCTGGCCCTAACCATAACCTTAATACTGAAGTTAGGAATTTGGCCAGAACAAAGCAGAGTGACAGAGATGCTCAAAGCCAGCATCAGACTTTCTCAGCCACGGTCGTCATATCTTCATTCTTCTATTCCCCATCCCTCCCCATCGGTTAATTCATCCAGATAGAATAGAATCATGGTGGGGGGATGAAAATTCACAGCGGGCAGCAGTATCTTCTGAATCTCTGACAAAGTTCAGTCTTGGGGAGGAGGAAGCTGAGGGGGTCTCCCCAAGTTGCCATATGCCTGGAGAGGGGACACAGGCCATAGAGACACTGTTGAAGAGCCTTAGGGATGCATTTGAGTTGAATTTCACAAATAACTGATCCTCCAGGAGCCTAGCCCAGTTGAGGTGGCCTCCTGGCCAACTTGTTCTATTCCAGCACCGTGTGGCTTGAATCAGCTCAGCCCAGTTTCCACCTGCCCAAATATGCCTTGTTGATCCAGTTCATCCCGGCCTGTACCAGTCCAAATCAGTGGAGGGCAGTTCACTCTAACACCACTCAGCAGAGCTGTATCTGTTCAGTTTGGTTACAATGGCTTGGACTTGCCGTTATCAACCTGTGATGATGGGCAGAAACTGGCAGATGGTCAGCCTCAGGGTCAGTTTCAAAGATGATGATGTGGAAGCTCTTACAGGGAAGCCCCCAGGAGCTGTACCCGCCGGGGACAGGTGGTAATGAAGCTGCTAAACCTGGATGTTCCAGGCATCTCCTGAATAGACTGCCCTTTGCAGCAACAGCAGGCACAAGAGATGAGGGTCCACAACACCCAGAAACCGTCACTCTGGAACATGCTACTATAAATTAAATAAAATACATGTTCTGTGCTGAATTAGATGTCTTCTCATACTATGAGTAAAGGGCACTAAAGACTTAGAAATATACAGAGTAGGTGAGAGGAAAATATTAATTGAGAGAAGCCTATCCTTTGGCACAGTATTTCCCTCTCTGAGCTGAGAACAAACTGAACAGAGCAGGCTCACTCAGGAACACATTCACCTGCAGGTCAGGGTTTGAGAGCTCAGCTGAGACTCAAGACCTTTCGGTGAGCCACACCTTACTCTCACGCCTCCAAGTCATCGCTAGCCTCCCAGCACGTGCTGTCAGATCCGGCTGTCATCTCAGGGCTTATCCTTGTTGAGTGGCTCTAGTTCACATTCTCCTCCCCACTCACTTCCTTTCTTTTGCCAGTCTTGACCCTTCCCTGAGTCAGTTGCTTTGTGGATGCCCCTCCCTTGTCCACACACTATATCATCTTCTGGGGGCAGGGAAAGGTGTCCAGTGTACCTTTCCCTTTGCAGCTCTTTTTGGGTTGAGTATAGTTTTGTAATCTCTGCAAGGGCAGATGTTTCATTGTATCTAGCCAGAGATGTCTAGGATTCAAGTGGATGCAAGCAATTACTTATTGGAACTGGGTCCGGTGCATAGGAGATGTCATAAAAATATTTGCTGGGTGAAGGGATATGTGAGTCAATAAATGGAAGACTAGATAGCTGAATAAATGAAAATTAAGTCAATGGATGCATAAGGAAATGAAGCCTAACAATTAGAATAGGTGAAAAATGAATAAATGAATGAAAGAATGAATGATGCACAAATGGTCACAGTCCAGTTGACACTACGGACAGTAATGAACACAGGCTGCTTCTCTAGGGTCACCAACTAGGTTTGGACTAGTGTGTGTGGTTTTGGCAATCCTCATCAGAATCCTTATTAGAATAGCAATTTCCTACCCTATTGTATCAAGTTCAGATTATATGATTGTTACCATTTGTCCTCAAATGATTAGAAAAACTTTGAGATGGTTAAAAAAAAAAGAGTTCCATTTATAAGCCCCCAAATGAATATCCTTGCAAATCATCAGGCCAGATTTCTAGAGTTGGACTGTCATTATGTCAATCTGATGTTAATTAAAATGGTAATTGGATGAGAGTTTTCAAACAGCTTCCCTCACTGGGCAAGTGAGCCTTCCTGCTGGGTTGATTTTGAAGGAAGAGAAGTTGCCAGGCAAGGGAGAGGAAGGTACTTCTAGGCCTGCAGTTAGCCTTGGCATCTATCTACTCCTGTGGGCTTCTGACAGCAGTTTGACATTTCATTCTGATTCAGGAAGACAATAGGAAAAAAAAAATCAGGAGAGGAGCTTTGGCATTCATAGACCCAGGTTTGCAGACCAGCTTCACCATAAACTCACTGTGTGGTTTTTGAGCAAGTGTTGGAGCAAGCTATCTTTGAGCAAGACCATGGTGAGCCTCAGTTTCCTCATCTGTGGAATGGGATCACGGCACCCATCTAACCCTCAAATGAGATCAAAGTGAAAAGACTTCTTTAACTCTAAGTTACAGTGTATAAGGAGATCAAAGTCTCATAAGTAACTGTCCAAAGAGTTCAGTTGAGTTGAGGAGAGTTGAGTTGAATTGAGGGTTGAACAAACCTGGGAAGGCTATGGTTTTGATTCAAAGCTCAATAAAAATACAAAAGAAAATAATACCCTCTAAATTGCATCCTCTGGTTTGCTGTTTTTTATTCGTTTGTTCAGACTTGAGGATGGGTGGGCAAGCAGAAGGCTATCTTCTTTTCTGCTTCTGGAACGTGAGAGGAGCAGTGAGGAGAGAGGGAGACATCAGTACCCTAAGATAGCTCCAAGGCCATAGAGATGAAAGGAAGTGTGAGTTTGCCACTGCAGAATGGGCTGTGTCAGTCTAGCTGCAGATCAGAAACGAAGCTGGGGGGCTGAGAGGCAGCTAAGGCTGCTCCAGGTGAGCAGGAAGCAACGCCTGCCCTTTTAGGCACAGTCTAAGTAAGGCAGACACTTCTTCCTTATTCCCAGCCAGGTCCTTCCATCCCAGGCACTTCGGCCCCTGACAGACTGAGGATGATGAGCAGAGCTCTCTAGAGATCAGGGGGCACCCTGCTGTCCCCGAGGGTGTGTTTCCTAGGCTCTCAGTGTCTGGTGAAGTGTGTGGGACACCGCCCCAGACGCAGGAGCTTCCCCTCCGGGTTAAGCTCCTAAGAGTTCTTACCCAAGACTGAATGCCTCAGCAGGCAAGAGGAATCGGCAAATTCATTCATTAATGGCCCATTGACACCTCTATTATCAAGACTCATCATTTGTTTTTATTGAGATCTTTCCCCTGATTAAAGCCATTAGCACTGATGAGTAACCATCGATCAATCAACAAGCTTTCTTAAATGCCCCCAGCTCCGCTGGGCCCCAGCAAGGATGCGGTCAATTCTCTCTCTCTTTTGCCTGCCTTTCTCCCCTCCAGTGCTGCCTCTCTGGCTGAGCCACTGCCAGCTGTTCCTCACCATGACTGCTCTGCCAGCCCCTGACGGGAGTGTGTTTCACTTCTTGGCCAACAGAGCCTTGCCTGGACCCCATTTCCTGCCATGCCCAGTCAGGTCGGGCTCCCAGCAGGAGTGCAGGTTCTTCATCCCATCTCCCTTTCTGCTGCAGATTGTCCTTGGCCTGTCCATTCCCAGGCTTGACTTCATTAGCTCCCACTCACCCTTCTGCTCTCAGCCTCCCATACCCCTGCAGACGTGCGTCTCATCCCAGCTCCCTGCACCCTTGCTTCCGGGAGGGCTGGCTGGCCATTCTCTGGGTTTGCTTGCTTGAGTCTTATGTCTCTCCCTAACAGGGAAGCTCTGCAGAGGCACAGACAACCCCACCTTCTATTCGCACTCTGTTTTAGGGCCAGGGCATGGGGCCTACAGGACATCCTCTCAGGAGGCCCTCACTTCCATCTACTGACCTTTCCCAGAAGCCTGAGGGAGTAAGTCCTCCTTGAATCTTGTCCCGGCGGCAACCCAGCTCCCTTACCTCAGTTCCAGTCCTGCTTGGTTCACCGGCTGAAGACTGGACAGCCAGACGGCACACTCAATAGATACTGGTTGAGTGAATAATTCTGGGGGAGGAGACTGAGCTAGTTAGGAGGAGAAGAGAGAAGAGGCAAAACCACGCAGTGGTAGTGAGGAGGCTGGGGATGCAGCACTGAGGGAATGTGTAGGAAGAGAAGTGGGGATGGGCTTGGCGCCAATAGCTCATTGAATAAGGCGCTGGCCACATACACCGAGGCTGGCAGGTTCAAACCCGGCCTGGCCAGCTAAACAACAATAACAACTGCAACCCCCAAATAGCAAGGTGTTGTGGAGGGCACCTGTAGTCCCAGCTATTTGGGAGGCTGAGGCAAGAGAATTGCTTAAGCCCAAGAGTTTGAGGTTGCTGTGAGCTGTGACGCAACGGCACTCTACCAAAGGTGACATAGTGAGACTCTGTCTCAAAAAAACAAAAGAAGTGGGGATGGTCTTGGGGTGGGGGCATGAGGAAAGAGGCTGCAGGCTTGGTGCCTGCCAGGGCCCACCAGAGGGAAGGAGGAGTGGAGCTGTGGGGAGCTGGAGGTTGGTCAGCTGTGGGCCAGCTGGCTGGGGTGCTGGCTTCCTGTCCCCACCTCACCAGCTGCTGTCTGGGCTTGACCCAGACCCACTGGAGGGGGCGAGTCTGCCATGGTGGGGCTCTGCTCTTCCTCTGGTGCCCTGGTGCCCACGGCTAACGTGAGGGCAGACACTCCAGGGTCTTCCCAGGACTCTGGGAGAGAGAGCAATCATCCATCTGCACTGAGGATGCCAACCACGTTTCTCTTTTAAATTTTAATTCAGTTCTGTCACGAAATCACATTAGGCCCCACTCAGCTCCTCAGAATGATATCTTTTAATGTTCCTGGGGTATGCAGATCAAACAAGTTCCAAAGAGTCTCTTCTCCTCCTCTGACCTCTCTCTCCACATTGCTCTTTCTCCCTCTCTTGTGAGACTTCTGATTAGGACATGCAGTTGGTTTTCTCAACCACGAAAGATACCCTCCTCGCCCAGATACCCTCCTCGCCCATCGGGGGGCTGAAGACCATCTGACTGTGGTCTTCAGATGTGCACCCCCAGGCATTCTCCCTGTGCCAGTGGGGAGCAGTCAGACCTTTTCGGGCCTGGTGTAAAATGCCAGACGTGCCTTTAGTTGCACTGATTTACTCTGTGACTCTAAGAAAATCGCTTATCCTCTCTGGGGCTTGGCTAAAACAGGATGCACTTGGACTAGGAGATTTACCAGCTTTTCAGTACAATTGCCCTGCAGATTCCACAAAGGATTGCTTCCAGAACACCCCAGAGGTGAGGCCAGAATCAAGGGAGAAGCTAAAAATCACATGGGTTTGGAAGTCGTAACAGGAGCACAAGTCATTAGTTTTCTCATTGTCCTCCCTCTCTGAACAAATTGACCAGGCCTGGACCATCCGTCCTGGCAGCCGATGTTCACACTTAGTCTTTTTTCCATTTGGACTCCAGGGTCCTTGCCAGTGAATAACTAGCTCTTGGCATCACCAATCTTCTCTGCCACCTCCCAGGAGCCTTCATCTTTGCTGTTTGATCATCAGGTTTAATTTTGAGGGTCTCATGACTCCTGGGGGATGGTCCCCGACAGGGATGGTGGGTGTTGGGGAGCAGGCCTGGGCCGAGCTACCAGCCAGGGCAGGTGACCGCCCATGTGTCTGCCGGGTGCCTCCCCTGCACCGGCACCTGGGGGTGGGCGCCGCAGCCGTGCACGTGCAGGAAGATGGCAATGGCTTTTTAATAGCCAGGGGCCTCCCTCATTCATCTGCGCGTGCTGAGTTTATTTTGCCATTTGTCAAATTCTGACTCTAGGGGGCCTAGGTTCGGAGTGGTTCAGGCTTCAAGATTGATGACCCAAGTGAATGACAAGCCCCCCTTCTCCTCTAAAAGAGGCGGCACTGCCAATAGGAAGCTCCAGCCCGCCCCTCTCTGAAAGGCCCATTTCTCCATCTCTGCAGAGGCTGGAGATAAAATATTTATTTGGGATCTCACAGAGATGCCACAGCTGCCTCCCTGCCTGTGCTAGTCAGCCGGCAAGACTTTAAACAAGCAGGGGCTTAATGGCTTAACCTTGGTTCCATTTTGCCAAAGAGAGGAAAGGGGAGAATGAACAGGTTCCAGTCCTCTCCTTGGAGAATGACTATTCCCGGTGTGGAAAGCAGCTCTTCTGCAGGGGGTCGTGTTCCTCTTGCTGCTGCAGATAGACCTCAAACACACACAGACGCCAATACCATGAAACCTTTAATTATTAGGGGTTGTGAAATCTTAAAATCCACCCAGCCCAAAGTCTCTACTCCCCGAAACCCTCCTAGAACATTTCTGCCTATGTTTGAATGCTTTCAGGGATGGCGGAATGACAGCTTCTCAAAGCAGACGATTCCTCATGTGAAATTATCTGTTGCAAGTGTTTCTTAGTTTGAGTTGGCGTCTGTCTCCCTGCGGCTTCCGCCCAGTGGATGGAGATTATCCTGGGAGACACGCAGGGCACATCCATTGTTCCTCTCTCCTGTGCCTTTCCGCACAAAGAAAGTAATCTTGTCCTCTCTGGGACTTCTTCCCTCCAGGTCAAGCCCTTAATGGGCTCTTTCACACTCAGCCCTGGGGTTGTAAAGACAAGTGAGTCTGGAAGACCAGGGCACATGCCCCAGAAGACACACTTTCACACCCCTTCACACCCTATGCTGATTGTTGGAAAAGGGTTCACCCACCTACATTCTGCCTTTTCCTCCCTCTGCTCATTCCCTTCTCTTTTTTATTTTTATTTTTATTAAATCATAATTGTGTACATTGGTGTGTAATCATGGGGAACAATGTGCTGACTTCATATACAATCTGAAATATTTTCATTGAACTATTTAACATAGCCTTCATGGCCTTCTAATCACTATATGAAGACATTTATATTCTGCAGTTAGTAATTTTCACCTGTACCCTTCTAAGATGCACCGTAAGTGTGATCCCACCAATCACCCTCCCTCCATCCATCTTCCCCCCTCCTCTCCCTTCCCCACCCTTGTCCCTTTCCCCATTTCTTGTGCTATAACTGGGTTTTAGCCTTCATATGAAAGCTATAGATTAGCTTCATAGTAGGGCTGAGGACATGGGATACTTTTTCTTCCATTCTTGAGATACTTTGCTAAGAAGTATATGTTCCAGCTCCATGCATGTAAATATGAAAGAGGTAAAGTCCCCAATAGAGGGCAGTTGCCACTTTAGATCTAGTAGCCCCTATTTTACTACTAGTTAGGGGTTGTGTGGGTAAAG
>CAUYRH010037555.1:0-32063 GCA_963574655.1 Perodicticus potto | reverse complement strand
ATTGTATGTGAAGCCCGCACACTGTACTCCATGACTGAATTATTGTACACAGTTATGACTCAATAAAAAATAATTTAAATAAATAAATAAATACATAAAAAATGATTTGCAAAGCTGCTTATATAAAACAAAGCACCACATTCCTGAAAAGAAGACCTTTGTCCTGCATGTGTGTGGCAGAGTGAATTGAAAATTTTTCACAGAATGCATGCAATTTAAAATCTTAACTTGTAAAACTAATGTCTTAGAATCCCTAACGATTCATGTGCAGTCTCTTTTGAGTGTGAGATTATGTGATTTGCACATTTTCCACACCCACAGTGCCTTGCTGTGGTGTGAAACTCACAGTTAGACAAAGGCAGATGAGCCTATGCCCTCTGTACAAGGGCTCAGAATGAAATTTAGAATGAACTTGCCCTATGATGTAGCGGTCAAAGAGCACTAAGTTAGTCTTAGGGAATCTACTGCATACAAGTTACTACTTGTGAGACCTGGGGAACATGAGGTCTTCTAGCCTCTCTAAATCCATTCTCTTATTAAGAAAATCTAACCTTGAAGATCCACCTCACAGAGTTTTGAGGACAATTAAATATGCCTGGCATATAGAAAGCATGGAATCCATGTAGCTCATAGTGTTAAAAAGCCTAAAACATAACAAGCTAAGCCTCATATATAGTACCTAGTCCATAGCTACTTACTTTCTAGTGATTAACTGAATAAATTTTTACCAAAAACACCTGAGGTTTTCAGAAGTCATCATCACTGGCTTATCTATAAGAATTGCAATAATTAAGGAATGAACACTCCTTAATGCGTGTTTATCACGCAAAGGAATATACAATTTCCAGAATTAATAAAGTGCCCTGTATGACTCCCTGCATAATATCAGAATTCATTACATAAATTAAAATCCCATCTACACTCCTGTTGCCACATTTACCAGACCTCTTTTCCTCCATTATTGAAATTTCTTCACTTCCTGTGGATATGTGGATAGAAACAAAATAACAACAATTGTTATTACTACTCATCTTTACAAAGGACTTTTTAATTCCTGAAATGATTTTAATATGTGTTGTTCCTGCTGGCACCACAATTAGGTGTCATGACTCACAATGATTTACAGAGTGAGAGCATATCATTGGATTAAGGCCGAAGAGGCCAGAAGAGGCAGAAGCCAGACTTGAACTGTAGCTTTCTGGTCTCAAATGTGACACCCTTTTCTGGACATTAAATTTTCCTCTAAAGCACACCGTTTTCAACCAGATCTCCATTTTCCTATTTTTAAGACAGTTAAAAAGATGCAACCTCCATCACCAACCAAAGTATAAAAGGATACCAAATTTTAAAATGTTGGCAATTTACTGGGAGGAGCCTTTACCAAATTAGCTATTTTGGTATAAATACAAGGTCTGACAATTAAGTTTGCTAACTCATCCTAGAAAAGGTATTACATAACTCATTATTGAATATCATTACATAAGGTTGACCTTCAAAGTACTCCCCTTGGGAAGCTATGCAGTGATGCCAGCACCTAGTTCACCTTCAAAGCAATTTTGGAACTCCTTTTTTGGAATGACCATCAAAGCTGCTATTGTACAACACACAAAACATGCAATGACAATAATGAACGCCACTCAGCATCACTTCATGTTGACACAAACACGGCTGTGAGATGCTGACATACAAAGGTTGTGAAACCTTACTGAGTTGTTTGTACAGCATCACCAGTGTAAGCTCACAGTGGCAAGTTCACAAACTTAATTGTAAGACTGTCATACAATGACAGCTCTGATGGTCATTCCAGAAAAACATTTCCAAAATTGGTCTTTCCAAAACTAAGCACTGGTGTTGGGGCATACCTTGCCAAGGGGAATACCTTGAAGGTGGTGGTAGCGATGTTCAGCAACGTAGCACTTTTTCTGTTATGTGTTTGCAAATTTAATTGTCAAGCCTTGTAATTTCTGCATTCATTACAAAAATACTGGATTAAAGTTTTCACTAGGGAGTTCACATGTTTTCATATCCAACAAAGAGAGCTCTGAAGAACTTGAGCCCAGGCACATTTCCACAGAGCACCTACGTGGAACTTCTGAGAGCCAGGCTGTGCATCTCCTGTCTTCATCACTAGCTCTGGCTACTGATGTGCTATGTGGTGAGGGAGTGTAAGGGGCAGAAAAGACTGACATTTATTTGACTTCCCTCAGGAATAAATTTATACCGCATGCCTCAGCCAGGAAAGTCCCTTCCCTATTGGAGATTTCCATCCCACCCATCTTGGTCACCAAGCCTTGGGCATGGAGCTCCAGGGCTCTTGGTCAGTCAACCTAAATCCCTGTCACTTTCCACATTTTAACCCAAAGAAACCTCACCATGAACAATGAACATCGACCGTGCCAAATAGCCAGAGCTAGTGATGAAGACAGAAGATGTACAGCCTGGCTCTCAGAAGTTACATCAGAATGGAGACCAAGGGCATATTCATAAATAGATACCTGTCAATTTGGTCCAAAGAGCTATTACACAATAAAAAAAGTCAGATAATGCACCCTGTCGAGTTGAGGGGAGAAGCTGTTGCCTACAGTGCTGGCTTTCCCTCCCCTGACCACGCGTTACTGTCTGTGGTTAAGTCACGACTTAGCACCTGCTGGGTGTCTTACAACTTCTCTGATGATCTTAACATCTCCCCAGTAGGAAAGAAAGCCCCTTGGAGGGAGGGACTGGGTGTCATTCTTCTCCAGGGCTCCCCACAACACTTGGCATAGTCTTCTTTACATAACTAGGGATCTGTAGGGCATACTAATCATGTGTAGAAGATTCAGTGGGCAGGAAGGGGAAAAGGCTAAGGAAATGACTGGGGAGAGTGCGACATTTTTGGAAGAAGAAGAATGGTATATGTTATCCTGGTGAGGGGTGGATCTACGCGAGGGAGTTTATTTAGGTAGCTGAATGATAAATGGTCAATCTCTGCATGATTTGAAATCTGCATACTACTGGCTAATATAAAATAATTTTATTAATTGAAAAATGAAAACCACACAAAAGACAACACACTTTGTAGTAAATCTGTGTGGAAAAGGAACAACAAAATTTTCTCTGTTTGGTCACTTCAGCCTGGAAGATAGTACATGAAATTATAATCCAAAGCACATTATCTAATGCTGCTATTCATTTTCACAAATATTAGTCTGTGTACATTTTTCTACATTTTTATAGCAAAATATGTCCCTTAAGATTCAGACACACATTCTCAAGGGAATTGCTCTGCACCAGTTCTGTAAAATGTTGACTAACTATTTGAGTGATGAACTGAACAAAAGGTCACCTATATTCTTCATTTATCACCCAACAGCCTTTGATGGTTGAAAATATTTGTTAACCTTTCTTTGTCTTGATTTTATCACCAGAAAGAAAAAAGGATAAAAGTGCTTGCTTTGAACTGTATGTGTGACTGAACGCATTTGTGAAATGTTTTGAGATTCTCAGATGGAAGTGCTATTGAAATCATTAAAATTTAGAGAACCTTAGGAATTTGAATCCTTTAATACTCTGAAGGTAAAGTAATCAGATTAATGGATTTTTTTCTTAATCTTGTCAAGAGTATGGGTTGCTCAAGATCAGATATTTTCCACTTCTCTACTGAAAAAGAAACTGACTTGAGAATTTGAGTAGAGAAATAAAAGCCAACTTCCTAATTATTCCCTCGGCGTGGCCCTCTGAGATTACAGCTGATGTGGGATTAAATTTATTCTTTAACTAATTAAACTTCTTCTTTAATTAAACAACCCCAGTGATCTTTCTTTATAGACAGCTGGCTTAAGTACAACTAGAATAACTTTCTTATATTGAACACAGGGTAGGTGAGTGATGACCAAAAAGGTCTTAAGAAATTACTTTTACCAGAAAT
Source organism: Perodicticus potto (assembly GCA_963574655.1). Taxonomy (NCBI): domain Eukaryota; kingdom Metazoa; phylum Chordata; class Mammalia; order Primates; family Lorisidae; genus Perodicticus; species Perodicticus potto. The sequence continues at coordinate 28,156 of CAUYRH010037555.1, read as the reverse complement.
AACTTTTCATCTCCTTTTGCCAGGTGAAACATTTAGTTAAAGGACTGCTATTAAGGAAGATAAAAGGAAAGGGTGCTGGAGCAGTCCCAAGACTTGATTGGTCAAAATTAAAACAAGTGCTGGGCTTTGCAAGGGTGGACCATGGACTGCCTGGTTTGCCAGTACTCCTAGCACGCCAACCTGAGGCCTGCAACAAGTACTCGTTGTGAGTACCTCAAAGCATTAACAGAGACAGGATGTATGGATTAAAGCTCATGAAAATATTTCTGATTAGTTATTTTATAATGCACTGTCAATATGAAAAAGAATAAAATCATCTGCTACACCTGAGGTGAGTTAACTGTGTTTTAAAATATTCAAATGTGTCTGCCCTAAATTACTATTGAAAGATTTTGTTCTGTATCTAGTTTAGGACTGTAAAAGAGAAAAAAAAAAAACAAATGAGAATTGGTCCCAAGAAGTGGTAACTTTCAATATATCTATGAAGAATGCCTCACAGAAGAACATAAATGAAAAGGCTAGAAGATTATTTATTGACCTGATTTAATACCCTAGCTTTGCTGATCAGAATAGTAAGGTCTAGAGAAATTAAGTTAAATAGCCAAGTTCACACACATATTCTTTTCAATAAGCCTTCACTGAAAGCCTAAAAAATTACTAAGATTTATACTAAAGTGAGAATTATTCACAATGAACAAAACTGCGACTTCTTTCCCTATAACAAGCTACCACTCCTAGAATGTCTGTTACAAAAACTTTGTCATTAGTTGCCATCAGCAATGCAAATTAAGTTTGTGGGTTAACAAGTCAGAGCCTCAGAATACTTTACTTTAACTTTTCATTGATGACAATAAACACATCATTAAGCCAAATGAGACTATGTCTTTCTCTGAACCTTCTACAAATGACAAATTAGGAAACCACAGAGTAATCACACACCAGAACTGGAGCTAGTTCACAACTACCAGAACATTCTGACTCCAAGACTGAAGGTGGCAATGGGTACAGGGACAAAGGGTTGGTTTTACCTCTTCCAGAGAAGTATGTTAAGATGGAGGCAGGGGATTTATAAAGGGCTGTAAACTGAAGGGTTCGCTGAAAAAACATTTACATTTCACTTTGGTTAAAAAAAATCTATGTTGGTCCTTAAAATAATGAATAATTAATATAAAGCATTCCATAACCGGAGCAATCACATTAAGCCAGGCCTCTTCCAAAGGTGAAAGAGAAGAAAAGTGCAAAGCAGCAGTGATTAAACAGAATTTCAGGAACACAAATCCAAGCCAAAGAAAAGAACATGGAAACTTTATATTTACCTGGATGGGTTTGGAGAACATCCTCCTAAGTAAAGTATGTCAGGAATGGAAAAGCAAGCATCCCACGTACTCAATACTATATTGAAACTAGTATATCAATAACTACAGGCCCATAGGACAGAAAAATACAATTAAATTCAAGAAGGCGGGGGAGAGGGAAGGAGGTTTGGTAAGCTCCCACCTAATAGGTACAATGTAAGGGTATATGGCACACCTCCTGGGTGAAGGACTCAATTGCAACTTAAGACTTTACCTAACAAATGCAAACAATGTAACCTAATCATATGCATCTTCATATTAATCCAAAATTAAAAAAAAATAAAATAAAAATGAATTATTGACATAAAGTCAATATGGTATAGTACTTTAATGCACTGTTCCTACTACAGTGGGCTTGGTAGTAGTCCTACTAAAGATGTTAATAACTGGAGAGATAGTAACGCACATGTTAAATTTAAAAAAATCAAAAGAATACTCCTGATGTTTTGGTATGCTACCTGGAGTGAAAAGTGAGATGAGGGGATCAAAATAATAGAAGAGGGCCAGGCACAATGGCTCACATCTATAATCCTAGCACTTTGGGGGGGCGAGACAGGAGATTGCTTGTGGCCAGGAGTTTGAGATGAACCTGTGCAGCTTAGAGAGATCTCTACAAAAAACTAAAACATGAACTGGATGTGGTAGCATGTGCCTCTTGTCCCAGCTACTTAAGAGGCTGAAGCAACAGAATCGCTTGTGGCCCAGGAGTTTGAGGTTCCAGTGAGGTATGATGATGCCTGCACATTCTAGTTCAGGCAATAGAGTGAGATCCTATCTTAAAAAAAAAAAAAAGAAAAGAAAACAGAAAACACAGAAAAGAAAAGAGAAAGAAAAGTAAACAGAAAAAAAAAGACAAAAGAAAAGTGGGCAGGAGAGCAAGCACAGCTGGAGATAAATTGTAGTTCTTATTCACCTGATCTGTAACGTTCAGGGTGATAAAAACACTACCTTCATTTGGCTACTTGGTAAACCATTCTTCCCAGCTCTTTGCTCTATTCTTCCCAGCTTCATCTTGAAGAAGCTTTATTTCAGAATATCTACGTCTATAACAACCCATTTCCTCCCAGAGCTGTACGTTACTACTACAGACAGTAGAATACTACTGCCCAGAATGCATGGATATCATCTACCTGAGAAGAGATGTGACTCCTGGGTGGAAGTTTGCCATCCCTGGTCTTGTTTCATCCAGGATCCTCAAGAAATCCAACTCTTTGTTCAAGTGGCAAATAGCAACTAGTATTCTAGGAAGGTGGTTGCTACCTACTTGCTAACCATCCTAATCACAACTCTAAATACAGCTTGGCTACAGAAATAAAATTTTAATTATATGATTTTGCAAATTGACCTTTAAAAAATCAAAGGTTAACTTTCTTTCTTCTCTGAATCCTACTGTACCACGCAAGGCCATGCAATTCAGCACTAGTCTAATCTGTTTCCCTTATTATTTCTACATTCTTTGGCCAATTTCCATTTTATTTTTTTCAAGTCTAAGTTGCTTACCAGGGAAGATTTCAAAGCAAGCTCTAATTCCTGGTGTCTCTGTGTAACTTTGCTTTTCGTTACTAAGGAAACACTTCTTTGCTGTGCTATACTGTAAATCCTTTAATTCTTCTCCCTTATCCTAATTTTTAAGTAATCCATTTAAACTGAAAAAGCAAATATACTATGAGAGCGTTTCATAAAACATGTAGCATGAAACCTAATAAATAAAATACTATATATAATTTAACCTCAAAACATCACATTAATTGCCACTAGAAATTCAAATTCAAGTACTCCCTGTGGAGTAAATAGATGAATAGATGCAGTGTAAGGTGTTATATGTGTAGATAAAGCTAGTACATGTGTCATACTCCTTTGGTGTTTTATCAGTATCACGGAAGATGGCAAAGGCAAGTCAATGTACTGGAAACTCAGGCAACATTTAATTCTATACTACTTCTAAGATGCTTTGTTCCCAATGTTTACTCCATGCACACTGACTAAGATCATACCTTGTTCAATAAAGTGTTAAGGAGACAAGGATACATTACATCTCCTGCTCCAGAAGGGAGAGGACACGTGCTGAAATAACCACAGAACCAAGCAAGACGTTCTGAGCACTACAGAAAGACACAACAACGTGCGAGAGACCTCTCCAAGACGGGCTCAGTGCTGGCTGGGGTTACTTGACAAGTTCTAAGGTAAAGACAGACGTTCCTTCTGGACCCTGTAAGCTCAGGAACATGCCAAGATGGCACCTTTGAAAAGGAATAGTGAGTGTCACATTCACAGAATGTAAAGGTGGGGTTGGAGGTTGGTAGATGAAGTGAATTCACTACCAGAACAAAGAATTTGACTTTTGAACTTCATCCAGTGATCATGAAAAGAATTTAAGAAGCTTTTAGTGGGGTTGGAAACATTAAAAGATTACAAAGAGGAAATTCAAAACTAGGACTTTAAGTAAAGCATTCTTCACGAGGTAGAATGACACAGTCCTACTCATTTTAAATTCAATTTAGGATTTCCTCAGCAATCAGATATCCAGGAGACCACCATGATTCATCATTCAGCAATATCATGAGTCATACACTCATGTTTATTAGAGGTTTGGCCTGTATGCAGGCAGGCATTATCTATTATTCCATCACCCACAATAAAAATGCTCATTTAAAGTGGCTATTAAACACCTAATTGAAATTTCAAATTTGCATGTTTCTCTGTATGGCCTTCCACTTGTCCTTACTGACCTATCTCCTAAAAGTCTATTTGGAACACCCTGCTTCTACTCGGGTCAACTATTATAACTGGGAAAATTAAATGGACAGAAAGGAGTGAGGAGTGGTTTTATCATAAAGGACCAATTTACAGGCAGGGATTGCTCCCTTAAGGCTCCAGAATTGATGCTAAAATCAGGGAGTACCTACACTGGTATAATAATCTAAGGGTCAGGTAGGAATTGCAGTCTAATCGACCAGAAAGGGAATGTTAGGGAGTCATATCACAAAAAAGAGTAGAAAACATATTAAAGGTGGCACAAGGAACCTGGAATGAGGGTGCCCAGAAAAGGAATAGGAAGGAGGTAAGAACAGAGAGCTGAATCTGGTTTTAAAGAACAACCTGGGGCAGTTCATTTCTATCTCAAATCATGAAATGGAATACAGGGGATGGTACCCTATAACATACCCATTTATTTAAAGAATAAAGATGTTATTTTATATAGATTCAAACAAAAAGTATTAATGCCAAAATAAAACCAAACACACATAATGGACATAGTCAGTTTAGGCTCTGAAATGTACACACAAAGGATGAAATGAGGAGGTTGGGCAACATTTGTTACCTTATTCAGTCTATCAGCCAGTTATTCTCTCTTTTATCTCATTATAATAGCCAGATGCAGAGCTGCAGGAAAACATAATTCCCAGCAACGGCATCTGTCCTTTTGGTAAGAAATTTGAAAGTACAGCTGGACATTTTGAAGAGATCTCTGAATTTTCTGTCTGTCCAGGCTGTTCTTAAGGTTTGCTTATCTCCCAGAAAAGGGCATTTATTTCACCATGAGCTTTAATCATGGAAAAAATAAATGCTGTCTTCTTAAAATTACTTGTAACTGTTATTAAAAAAATATTATGAGAGAGGCAGGTGCCTGTCCTTCCATCTGTCCCTTCTCTCTGAGTCTCCTATTTTATCTACTCTAATATTAACCTGCGCAGGAGAATCAGATGATGGAATGATGAAATCTTCCATCTGATGTGGGTTCTCTTATCTGTACCACTGTCTCTATGATCTCCTCATTTAGAATATGTATATTTTTATGCCTATCTAGAATCTTTCTATAGCCCAGTGGTCAGCTCAATTCTGGTTTCCTCATGAAAACTTTCCCCAAAGCACTATCTTCTCCCTGAGTTCCACATTCATCATCCATACTATAATAATTTAATCCTTCCTTATAATCTATCATATGTTAGTTTCAAATTGTCTCATTACATAATTCTATATACTCCTATTACTCTCCATTACACCCAGAACGGAACACAAACATTATTATAAAATATTCACTGATAAATTCTAAAATTTACCTTTTTTAAAGATGAAACATTGAGTTAAAAAATCTAATTTAGTTCTCTTAAATGATAAACCTTGAAGTGTCTCTTTTCATTGATTTCGTATTCAGTGAAGGTTTGCATCAATTTCATATGAAGTGCTAAATAAGCCTAGGTATAGAAACTGTATTAAATATGGCCAGGATAGTTAAAGACATGTAGACTTCTTTTACTCTTTATTACTCTTTTACTCATTTATTAAATTCATATGATTGATGACAAGCAGAAAATCATTCCCTTGGATTTTATTACAGATGATATGGCATTACCCAATCCATAGTATAACATTTTAAAAGAAAAATATCTTCCAGGCAATTCTGTTTGAAATTTTTAAAAATTACATTTAGATGTGTAGCTCCAGCAGTGACGAATGCAGGCATGCCTTGCTCTGTTGTACATTACTTTATCGCACTTCACAGACACTACGTCTTTTACAAATCAGAGGTTTGTGGCAAGCCTGCATCAAGGCAGGTCTGTGGGTGCCAGTCTTCCAGCAGCATGTGCTCATTTGGTCTCTTTGTGTCATATTTTGGCAATTTTTACAATATTTCAAAATTTTTCATTAGTATTATTATATCTACTATAGTGATCTGTGATCTTAGATATTATTACTGTAATTGGTTTGGGCTACTATAAACCATGCCCAGGTAAGATAGTGAACTTAACTGAAAAATGTGTGTGTTCTGACTGCTCCATCAACTGGCTGTTTCTCCATCTGTCTCTCTCTTCCCAGGCCTCTCTATTCCCTGAGACACAATAATATTTAATTAGGCCAATTTAAAACCTTACGGTCTCTAAATGCTCAAGTGAAAGGAATTGTTGCATGTCTTTTGCTTTAAATCAAACGCTAGATATGACTAAGCTTAATGAGGAAGATATGCCAAAAGCTGGGCCTCTCATGCCAAACATTCAGCCAAGCTGTGAATGCAAAGGAAGATTTCCTAAAGGTAGTTAAGAGTGCTACTCTCTGAACACATGAATGATAAAAAAGTGAAACAGTCTTCTTGCTGGTGGAGAAAGTTTTAATGGTCTGGATAGAAGATCAAACTACCCACAACATTCCCTCAGGCCAAAGTCTAATCCAGAGTAAGGTCTTAACTCTCTTCTGTTTTATGAAGGCTGTATGGATGAGAAAGCTTTGAATCTAGTAGAGGTTAGTTCATGAGGTTTAAGGACAGAAGCCATCTCCATAATATAAAAGTACAAGATGAAGCAGTTAAGTGCTGATATAAAAGCTACAGTATGTTGGTGAGAAGACTTAGCAGCTTAGATAATGAATGAAAGGGCTACACCAAAAAACTGATTTTTAATGTAGAGGAAGAGTCTTATTTTGGAAGAAGATGCCATCTCGGACTTTCATAGCTAAGAAGAAAAAGTCAATGCTTGTCTTCAAAGCTTCAAAGGACAGGCTGACTCTCTTGCTGGGGGTGAATGCAGCTAGTGACTTAAGTTGAAGTAATGCTCATTTACCAATCTGAAAATGCTAAGGCCCTTAAGAATTAGACTAAGTCTACTTTGCCTCTGGCTTTACAAGTACAATAACAAAGCTTAATGACAGCACATCTGTTTATCACATAGTTTACTAAATATTTTAAGCCCACTGTTGAGATCTACTGCTCAGGGCAAAAAAAATACATTTCTAAATATTAGTTTATTGATAATGCACCTACATGTAGTCACTTACGAGCTCTGATGGAGAAGCAGAAGGAGATTAATGTTTTTGTCATGCTTGCTAACACAACATCCATTTTGTAGCCCATGGAGCAAGGAATATTTTTGACTTTCAAGTCTTATTATTTAAGAAATGGATTTTGTAAGGTTATAGCTGTCACAGAAAGTGATTTTTCTGATGGATCTGGGCAATGTATACTGAAAACCTTCTGGAAACCATTCCCATTCCAGATGCCATTAAGAACAAGTGGGATTCATGAGACAATGTGAAACTATCAATATCAACAGAAGTTTGGAAGAGGCTGATTCTCATCCTCATGGACCGTTTTGAGGGGTTTAATAATGTTAAGACTTTGGTGGAAGAAGTAACCACAGATTTGGTGGAAACGGCAACAGAAAAAGTAGAACCTGAAGATGTGACTGAACTGCTACAATCTCATGATGAAACTTGAACCCATAAGGTGTTTCTTCTTATGGATGAGCAAAGAAAGTGGTTTCTTGAGATAGAATCTACTCCTGGTGAATAAACTGTGAATATTGTTGAAATGACAATAAAGGATTTAGAATATACTACAAACTTAGTTGATAAAGCAGCAGCAAGGTTTGAGAGGAGTGACTCTAATTTTGAAAGAAATTCTATTGTGCATAAAATGTTATCAAAAGAAATTCTATTGTGCATAAAATGTTATATTGTATGCTTCTGAGAAATCTTTAAGGAAGAGTCAATTAATGCAGCAAACTTCACTGGTGTCTTATTTTAAGAAATTGCCACAGCCATGTCACCCCAACCTTCAACAACCACCATCCAAATCAGTCAGCTGCCATCAACAAGGAAGCAAGACCCTCCACCAGCAAAAACATTATGACTTGCTAAAGGTTGAGATGATTATTAGCACTTTTAGCAATAAACTATTTTTAATTAAGGTACATACACTGGTTTTTTTGGACATAATTCTATTTTACAGTTAATAGACCATAGCAGTGATTTTCAACCAGTGTGTACTGTGTGGCACACAAGTGTGCCATGAGATGATCTCAGGTATGCCACAAAAATTTTTAGAGATCATTAATTACAATTATTTTTAAAAGAAATTCAAAACAAAGTATATTTTTTTCCACTTATTTTTTGATCAACACAATTTAAGTGTGCTGTAGAAGGCTAACTATAGGTTCAAGTGTTCTGTGAGATTAAAAAACAGTTGAAAAACACTGGACTATCCCATCTTGTAAATGTAATGTTTATGTGAATTGGGAAACCTAAAAATTAATATGACCCTTTTTAATGCTATATACACTTTATTGTGTAGTCTGGGACCAACCCTACAATATCTCCAAGATATACCTGTATCAAGAATGGCTGTTCTAATTTGATCAAATGTGTAGTTTCTTGAGAATAAAAAAAATGGAGAAGGAAAGAAAGTTCTCTCATCAACAAAATAAACTGAATTAATCTGGTGACTAACATGATGACAGATATTGAAGCCAGAGAACCCTAACTTCCCAAGACACACAATGGAATGCCAAGATTAAGTTAACTTCAAACAAATGCATAACAAATTTACATTCATTCTTCCTGAGATTTCAGTGGGACCAGGAAAATCATCCTAGCTGAATTTCATAGCCACTTATACCATGGACTTACATTTAAGAGCATAAATTTAAAAACTCAAAATAGTGATATGATTATATCTCACATGTAAAATGATAAGTCTTTTTTCATAACTCTAAATATTACAGCAGAAGTAGCAGGTAGTAGGTGTGTTCTGGAATAGAAAAATATCAAATTGTTATTAAGGGCCCTTTGGGAAAATACCATACTAAAAAGAGTCCCAGAGAATATACCGATCATGACAGGTTACTGTAAAGCTAAAAAACTATTTATACAAAACTCTAGATATCACAAAGTTTAAATTCCACCCAAGGAAATGTGTTCAGTGTCAATATATTTTATAGCCGCATGTTCATGTATACATTTTCATGCACTAGATTGATCAAAATATAAGAGGCATCTTCTCTCTCATTTTCTAGCTGTCCCTGAAATTCACTTTACTGCCAAGTCTAATCCTTGCCCCCTTTTTATTTAAAAGCCATCAAGAATCTAAAGTAGCAAAATTGAATGAAGATTTCAAACATGGACCAATTTTCCTTTCTTACGAGCAATGAAGATAAATGTACACACAGGAGAAAGAATATAAGCGCTGCCCATGATGTGCACTACAATAAAGAGACATCTCTCTTCTCTTAGGAGAGGAGTCAAGATTTATGAGGAGGCAGCACATTGGGCAGCCTTCTGAATATCTCATCATTTTTTTGTGACATGCTCTTCCCTTAGAGGGCTTCATCATCCAGGCTTCTCTCCTTCGCTCCCTGGATTCACAGAATGCCTACAGCTTTCTGACTAATCCATCCTTGGCAATCTGCAGGAATGGGCTACATTCTTGCCTATGAATTTGCACAAAATAGAGGAACTGTACCTGTAACAAGCACTAAAAAGGCAAAAAGCAAAACCAGTTCCCACATCTATGAATGCCAAAATACTCAAGAAAATTGTTTATTTTTTAGAATTTTTGCTTCTGCAATTTTATAGAGAAATTGGATTTTCCATTGCATTAGATTCAAATTCAACCAAAGTATTTGGGCCCCATGCCTGGCACTGTACTTCAGACATCCGTACATATCTCATTTAGTCTTCAAAACCTTCTTAAGCAAAAAGAAATGTTTTTTCTCCATTTCACCTTTAAGAAAACTGAGACACACAGACAAGTGAATCATCCTGCACCAATACATAAAAACAGATGAAGAGCAGAGCTAGGAATTGAACTTGAGCTTTAAATAGTATCAGAGGACGGAAGTATATGAGCACATCATCTGCTGGAACTGTCAGATCTCTTCTTTGAATGTGTTGGAGAAAAATGAAATGAAGGAAAAGAAAAATGAGAGATACATTCTCAGAGGGAGAGAGGGAAAAAACTCATAATGGATCAAAAGTTTTCTTGCAGAACTGAGCCTTTACCATTAGTAGTTGGTGGCTTCTGGGCCCCCGTGGCTGCCTGTCCCATCTTAGGTCAAATATATCTGAGCCCCTCATCACCTAAACACCTTTTCTCTTTTCCCCAAACAATAGGTTTCACTTAAAACTGACAGTACAACATGCCCACTGATTCTTTAGTAAGTTCAAATGAAAATTTTACCTTAATCATGCTTGCCCTGTAAAATATCATTCAAATATTTCTATGATTCTGATTACCAAACTTACTCTGATGGGTATTAAAGATAAAACGTCAATAATCATACAGATGGAAAAAGCCAAATGTTTCAATGAACCCTAGGTGCCATGGTCCTATGGGGAATTATAATGGCTAAGGAAAAACCTTTAAAATAAATTATATGGTCAAACTCCAACCTCCATGGTAAAGTCAAAAAGGCCAATTATTTACATTTCGTGTTATTTTGAACGCTGATTAAAAAGGAAATACAGAACATACTAAACCACTCAAAAGTTGATGTGTCACTATATGAGGCATGGCCCTGTATCTTTTTTAGATAAGTGACGAGGCAATGCTCTTTGGCAATGTATGGTAAGTCATTTAAGTGTATTATGTAGACTTACCATAGAGATATTGAACATCTTCAGAAGAACAGAACAAGGACTATGGCTAAAGTACCACAGAGAAAAATACAGAAGCACAACTTGAAATATGAAGACTCAGCATCGTCTTAAAGAAATAAACATTTCTATGTCCTTCAACATTCAGAGCTATTCAAAAATCATGAAAACAACTGAGAAAATTGTCATTAAATCATTGTGGCCCTCTAGTATTTAGGTGTGTGATCTGGTGGATGGATTGCTGTAACTTTATAGTAGGACTATAGATTTGAAAATATATTTAAAAGATAGTTCACATCTAATTTTATTTCTGGGGAGATTAATGTGCTACAAAGTTGGATTAACTAAAATGCTCTGAGAAATAATTTTCTTGGTGAATCAATCTTTATGGTTCATTTACTTACAAAGTTTACAGAGAAATCTTTACAAAACCAAAGAAGATACAGTAAAAATACACCCATAAATTGACTCACATGGGGGAAAAAAATAACAAAACTGTATTATCAGTGTATTTATGTCCTAATAACAGAGTAAAGATCTGAAGTATCAGATGCACTGTAATTGGCCCAATCTCTCCTGACTGCTCTGCTCTCCTGACTTCAAAGTAGGAAGCAAACGAAGAAGCAGGCAAACCTCGCTCCTGTGCAAAGAACTAGCCGCACATATTACTTCTGAGAAGTAACGCAAGGTTAATGCAGTCCACACCAGAGAGATATCTGGGTGACTCCAAATTAATTAATCACAGCAAGAGGAAGCTGATTTGCCAGAGATGACGCTAAACTGCCCCTACAGAATGGATTGAGAGTGACTCCTTCCCTTAGGAGTGAAACAGAGACGCAATTCCAAACGTCAAACTTGGGATTTATAATCAATAATTCTATTGTCAGATCATTTAAAACAAATGTGTTTATTCAGCTGCCATTGACAGGGCACTCAATTTATTATCTCTGAGCTGTTGGAAGTTACACACACGCCGCCAGCCCGCATTTATGCATGCCAGATCCGTCCGCAGTTTCTCTTCCTCTGGTAGGAAGTTCACGCAGCTTACCAAGGAGGGCCCGACCAGATCATAAATCAAGGGGAAGCAATTTCTGATAACTGAATATGAGCTTCCTCTAAAGCTTTTATGTGACGAAAAGCTCAGGAGATCTGTCACTAGCACGAAGAAAAGCCCATCACAATTTTTTTCTCCCCCTTCCCTTGCTGGCCTCTTTGTTCTAAAATGCACAACCATAATCTGTAGGCTTTTTCTCAGCACTTTAATTCACATTTTCCCCTAAACCCAGGAAGGCCTCAGCAGCTTAACTCTCCCTCAAGCCACTGCTCTCTTCACATCAAAGATTACCTGAGCAAAGTTGAGTGACCACCAACTTTTGACTCTCCTGCCCACGATATGTTTCAATTTGTTTGGAAGCAGAAAACCTTAAGATATTTAACTTATATATTTTGAGAGGGAAACTTCTGACATTAGAGAATGAGGAAGAACCTTTGATATCTGCCATCCTACAGTCTAAAGACATAGGAGTTAGATACACCCGGCCAGCTTCTGGCTACTCCAGGAACTGTTCATGGTGCTGCAAACCGTGAAATCTTCCTTTCCTGGCAACAGGTGACACATAAATCCAACTACATCTCACTGGTCAAGATGCCTATTTGACCGCTCTCCTCTCAGAAAAGATGAGGGAATAGAGAGGATTCTGATATCAGTAAATGCCCCACCTCATAGTCTTTGTCTTACTTTGGCTTTCATCACTAGTTATAAAGCTATAAATAAAGCATCATCAGGGAAACGAAACTGGAGGTAAATTAATTTGCAATGCTTTATCAAGTGGGAATCCAAAGCACCTCCCCCTCCTCCGCCCACCCCAAACAACAGTGATTACAACTGGAAGCTGAAGCCTTAAGTACGTTGATATTTTAAGTGCAGTGTTTTGTTTCATTTCTGTTTGCTTATGAGAAGAAATCTTCCCTAAAAGGGTATTCTAACAATATAAAAATCACATATGTGCCAGAAAGAATGCTGAACTGAAAACCAAGTTTTCCTCTAAGCACATAATGCCACTTTCACACAATTATACAACTGAAAAACCAGATTAAGAAAGACTGCTAAAGAGTTTTCTTTTATGGCAGCAAAACCACTTCAAAGAAAAGACAAACTCATGAAAGGATAACAAATGTTGTAAAAAGCCTAAGAAAGCCTGGTAAATAAGGAAGTTTTAAATTACTGCTCACATAAAAATGAATGCTACTGTCCATTGCTGCTCTGGTTGGGGATATGCTTGGCATAAGGAATAATTAGAAGCTAGCAGAAAAAAAGCCAGTGATTGTGTTTCCAATCTAAGCACTACAGTTGTTTATAAAAGACAGTTTGCCTTCTAATCTGTCTCTCTGAGCCCAGTCCCTTAGTAACTACATCCATATCATTTGTTTTTTAATTTCAAATTCTACTAGAACTTAAAAGTTTATTAAAGTAAATAGACTAGTCCATCTGAGGATATATCTGAGAATATGCCAGCATAAATAGCCTCCTTAGCATCTGGCTAAAATCAGTGTTCCAAGCTTTAAAAGGAATACTTTCTCTGAGCAGCACCAACCAAGATAAAAGTGATCAGAACCATGAACAGAGTCATTTAGCCTCAGCCTCCTGTTTAAAGTGTTGACTGTCTAAAATTTCTTAAAGAATGTTGTCTAGTCACCAGAGTAAGCAAAAAGGAAATATCTTACAGATCTACAATCTAATAGCCATACTTCTAATAGCTGTTTGGATAAGAAATACTTAGGTGATAGAAGGAAAAAAGCTAACAATTATGGTTCTAAAAATGGAAAGCTCAAAAAAACTTTTTAAAAGCTTAAATGGTAAAAACAGGTGCAAAAAGCCATCTCTATATTTTTCTTCTTTAATAAAAATTTTTCTCTTTTATAAGTTAGTTAACCATATGCAGAGATACAGAAATGTAATGCAGAAGGAGGATGGTATGGTTAGAAGATTTCTAGCAGGCAACAGGACCCTGTCTTAATACACTAAGTGGTCCCCATGACCTCAGCCAGGTCACTAAGAGATGAGCCTCCCCACAGTTGTAGCAGAGTCTTGTCTGGTACTTCACTTGTACTCTGATGACAATGTGGGATAATGTATGACATGAGGAGCATTGAGTAGGAAACTGTTTAAAATTAAGTAATATACATTCCATATAAATATGATAGTTTGATTCATTTTCCATTCTAATGTGAATACTATTTGTATTCACCGTTAATGTCAAATGTTCAAAGGCAAAGTTAAGGAAAGGGTGTATGTCTATGAGTATTTGTGAGAGTGCACGTGTACACTTGAGTATACATGCTCTTGTATATATTTCCCTCATATGCCTCATTAAGGTAATTAGAACTGAAGGAAACATAATTGATGGCTAGGAAATTTAGTAGGAATAAAACAAGAGAAATCTGGAGCTTCAGTACATCAATATGGTGAAAGATAAATTAAAGGCTTAATTACCAAACTGTAGAAGCTATTTAAAAATTATGATTCATGTGAGAAGAACACACAATTCAACCAGCCTCGTCATCATCTTTCTTTTTGTTTTCAATAATTGCTCCTCTTTCTTATCATCCAAAAACCTGTCTCCCTTTTTGCCCTTTAAATGTTTCTTACAGTTCTACAGTTAAATTCAAATCCATCACAAATTCTGTAGATGAATCAGAATCATAAGTTAGTTTTTCCACTGCAACTCATTAAAGAGATCCAACAAAGTAGAGAAAATACATTTGTTTCCAAGTCATTCATATCTTCTTCTATGCCTACATTCTTTCTCCTTCTCTTCTGTTCTTCCCCTTTCTATCACAAATACAAATACTCACTGTTAAAAAAAAATATCACAAACATTGAATGTGAGTACTATAAGCTCCATTATGTCAATTAAGGAACTTATTTCCCATGCAATTAGAAAGAAATGTCTACCCCCTCACATGCAAAATCTGGTTTTTTATTTATTGTGGTTTCAGAATGAGTAGTTCACCATTAGAACAGCCAGCTTGAAAACAATTTTTATATGGTTGAATAAAAGTAGAAAGGATTAGAGAAGGAAAAGGAAATATTAAAGTTAAAGCTAGGCTGGGTGTAGTAGCTCACTCCTCACTCCTATAATCCCAACACTTAGGGAGATCAAGGCAGGAGGATCCATTTTAGGCCAGGAGTTTGAGACCAGCCTGGGCACACAATAAGATCCCATTTCTACAAAGAATAAGAAAAATTAGTAAGGCATGTTGGTGTGTGCCTGTAGTCCCAGCTAATCAGGAGGCTGAGTTAGAAGGATTATTTGAACCCAGAAGTTCAAGGTTACATTGATTGTTGCACTCTAGCCTGGGAGACCCTGTTTCAAAAAATATATATCTCAGAGCCAATCTCTATCATAAGAGACCTCTCCTTAGTATAGAGTATTCTAGTGGCATCTAGAGTTTTTCCAGAGATTATCTTAATTTATGTACAACAGTATCACATTTTCGGTTTAAATCGCTTTGGGGTTAGTTGTTTTATCATTCAAAGGTTTCAAAACCTCAAGAGAGCAGATGACACAAATTTGAACAGAAAGGAGGAAGCTGAGCACCACTTTTGAAGTACCATGCAGTAGAGTTTTCAGAGTGTGCCATCGTCATTTTGTTATAAATATTATTCTGGGATTTGTCTGATCTCTCACATAAGCTTTAGTCCTCTATTTTCAACAGCCTACAAGATTTTCCAACTAAGATATTCTAACGCTATCGAAATTTACTGTTTAAAAACAGAAAATGCCATGTCTTATCTGCCCTTCAAGAAAATAGGCAACTAAAGTCAAAAAGGGCAAAAGGAATCCCAGACCTTGTAAAACTGTCAATGGACATAACTGATTAGGTTTTTGTAGGGGCAGCCAAAAGCACAATATACAGTGTGGCCGGCAACTCTGGCCTGGTTCCAGAGGCTGATGTCTGAAGGAATGCAGTATGGTGGATGGGGATACTCAAAGTCAAGTTGGAGGTGAACTACTCGTTCAAAGTAGAATGTCTCCCAGCAGCTGGGAGTATAGGGACAGGATTCAGCCAAAGGAGAGCATGACCAGGGCTGGGTAGATTGCAAGAGCCTGAGCTGTCAGGCTGCATTACTAGACATCATTTTGGGTTTTGTTCTTTGAGGAGCTGTTACAGGCTGTTTGCTTAGCAAACAGACTCTGAGATAGATCAACACACAGAAATCTATTGGGATGGCACTCTTGAGATCAACAGCAGGATTGCACAGCATAGCTCTGCAGAATTATCCTCTGTTGGGATAATGCGATTAGGTCTTTAGACTCCTCATGAATTAGCCCGAGATGTAGGCTGACTCTGGAGAGTCATAAACTCTGGTAAGATTCTCTCTTTGCCTGGTGGAAATTCCCAGAGAGGAAGGAAACTATCCTCCATCCATATTCTTAGCACTTAGAGCCAAGAAAAAATCCTGTAGGGGAAAGGGCTAGCTAGCATATCCACTAAAGTAGAGGGGGATGCATCTGTATTGATTCTCATCAGGAAACTGAGACAGAAGCTTAATGTGAAAGGTGCACTTAGGGCCCACTTGAATCTTTGTGGGCACACCAATGCCCAGGGCTCACTCAGATACACAGCATCCCAAGGGTCTGGTACCAACAGTACAGAGCTGTGAAGGTCCTCCCTGCTTCTCCTCAGAGACAGTCAGAAACTGCTGGTAAAAGCATACATCTTCACAGTGTTTGGATCACCAACTGTTTTATTATGATCTGTACTGGCCTAGTAAAAACAAAATAGCAAAGAGATGAACATGAACTGAATATACTGCCAGAGGCACAAAGAAAGGGAAGTGGAAGGGAGTAAGCCACATCCCTTTGCTCAGTCTCAGGACCTCAAGCAAAGCTGAACACAGGGCTCCTTCTGGGCACTGTTTCACAGATCCGTTCCCTGAACATTGCTGAGGTTGCTGAGCAATAACTGAACTTCTGGATCTGACAAACCAAAAACAAAACCAAGAAAAGGAAAAATTATTCCTTGAGGAATTGCCTGCCTCCAGGCAAATCAAGATAGAAATAGTGGCCACACAGCAGACTCTACAGCCTAACTCAAGGTTGGATTGCTCTGTGGTAATTCATTACTTCAAGATGTCTAAAACTGACTTCATGTATAGTTAAAGATTTCAAAAATAAATAAATAAATAAATAAATAAATAAATAAATAAATAAATAAATAAATAAAAAAGATTTCAGAAAATATACAGCCAGGGAGACTTCTTCCTTTGGGTTCAACTAACAGGTTTATAACTAGCAAAATGATGTACCATGAATTAACCCCAAAAGCCAGTTAAAAGATGGGCAAAGTGGCTTACACTTATAATCCCAGCACTTTAGGAGGCTGAGGAAGGAGGGTCAAGACCAGCCTGGGCAATGTAGCAAGACTGTGCCTCTACAAAAGAAATTTTACTTAGCTGGGTGTCAAGACACACACCTATAGGCCCATCTACCTGGGGGGGGGGGGTAAGGTGGGAGGATTACTTGAACTCAGGAGTTTAAGACTCCAGTGATTTATGATAATGCCAATACACTCTAGCCTATGTGACAGAGCAAGACCTTGTCTCAAAAAAAAAAAAAAAAAATGCAGTTAAGGATGAATATAAATGTGAAACAAGGCAATTTTCAACCACTTTTAAGTCTAAAATCAGGAATTCAATGATTCTGGATTATAGCTTTCCTTTGCTTACTCAATTGGATAATGAAAATAAATTGTGATGCTATGATACAAAATTGTAACCCAAGGAATAAGCAGTACCAGTTTGAGGAGCCAATATTACATTGTGAGGTATTCACGATTCAGTGGAGAAACAGAAAATCAAATGCCTTAAGGTCTCTCTGTAAATCCTTTCCAGCCTAAATAGAAAATAATTTACAAATGTAAAGCACTGAGAAATAAAATTGTGTCACACTTATTGTCATTTTAGTACCTTTCTAAGCCCCCTTCCTAAATCTTTTCTTTCTTCAGGGTACCTTGAATACTTTTCTGTTACTAAATATTTTCTGTCTATTCCCCAGTTTTCCAGAGACCACCACTAAAAGAGATAACATGCTAATGTAGGCAACTTGCATGTTCTAGACTTTCCCTCTTTCTTTCTAATCAAAATCTTTTTTCATTCCCTCTTTAAAAAGCAACTGATGAAAACATAAAAATTAATCATTGACAGCTATTGTTGCTTAGTACATGTACAGATACTGAAGTTTTTTCTCCAGTCCTTTAATTCTTATCAATGCATTACAGAAAAATAGAAATATGATTGTACTATAATAAAGCCTACAATTTTTTCCCTGCCCTAGGAGATGATCAGGTTGCTCTGGTTGGGTAAAATGAGAAAGGTTTGAAAGGTAGTTGTTTAAAAATGATTGCAGGAATTAGGACATAAAAATATGATTTATAGATAGTGTTAGATTAACAACTTAAAGTAATGTGAGGAACAAAACTCCAGTATCCTATAGAAATTAGTAAATTTCACTGATTTATTCCACAAATATATATTACATACAGTTACTCAGATTCTAGTATTTGCTGTAAAATAGGTACTTATTTTTTTCCTTTTTTCAGGACAGCATCTCATTCTGTCATCTGGGCTGAAGAACACTGCTGTGATCATAGCACATTGTAACCTCAAACTTCTAGACTCAACCAGTCTTCCTGCTTTGGTCTCCCAAAGTGTTGGGATTATCAGCATGAACCACTTTATCCAGCATGTACCTTTAATTTTGCTTTCCAAAATGATAATTTATGGTGGTAATTTCAACAGCTAAGGAATGCAGCTGTGTAAGTATATCTGGACAGGGGAATCTTTGCAAATACAAGTCACATCACCTTGCATATTTGACAATGATCACAATAGAGATAAACTAACCTAAGGAATTCTGAGACTAATATTCATATATGGAATTGGTCAATGAATAAGAAAACAGTATCATTTCAGCATGAAATTATGCTTGTCCTTTTGCAAAAGGAAGTATGAAAATACTATCTCATCACTTAATGAGGAATAGCATCAGAACCCTCAAGGCTGTGAGAGGAATTGCCCTGTAAGGTTAATAAATAGAAATGAAAGATAATAAATTAAAATAGAATGATATAGCTAATAAGATATGCTTTTCCCACCAGGCCTTTTGACCCTTCTCACCCCAATTCCTGATCAATTTTCACTTAGTTGTGGTTGCCAGGAAGGAATCTTAGTATCCACTCCCCAAAAGAGGCACCTATATATCAATCTGTCTATTCCAAGAGAAGAGGGCAAGCATATTTTTCCTGCATTATATTTCTAGGATATCTAAGGACTAACTTCTTAGTTCCCATTTTCTAGAGAGGATCAGCCTCTTAACAGAATCCTTGAGGTTAGAAATGTGCACCACTCCTTCCCAACCCCCTAACTCCAAGGACAGCTGGCTTCCTTAAGGAATGAATGGTCTTCAAGTCACTCCTACTTGAAGCCTCAGCATTAGAAACCCAATAAAAAGTTATACAATACCTCCCAAACTTATATACAATGCAGATAGTAGGGTATACTACACAGGGGTATGTGTGTCTTCCTGTATAAATAGAAGCAGAAGCTCATTTATAAAAGAGGTATACAAGATATACATTTATTTATAAAATATGTATGCATATATCTTGTTTTTAAAAACCTTGCTTTTGTAAAAGTTGTATGAAAGTGTCTAATACCAGGAATACCTTATTTATCTTCATAATTTAGTGGCTTAAATGTACATAAAAGGTAACCCTGGCTAAATATAATTTTAGGAGAATCACTCACACATTCATCATTTACTTCAGGGAAGACTAATGGAATAGGTTTAAGCATAAAGAAGATAAAAGATGACACAGAAAAAGAAATAAAAGTATTAATTTCCAGGAAGATTCCACTGTAGACTGATCGTATTGATGGGGGAGAAACAGAAAAGTTAAACTGACTTGCATAAAGTTTGTACTATCGAGGTAAAATTGAAACAGGGAAAGCAAGAGGAAAAAAAAAAAACTTATGATGGAATTACAGTGGCACTAATGACCCAGGATAGGTCACAATTTTGTAAACTGTCAATCTTTACATTGCCCATGCTAGTCAAATTCCACTCAACTGAATGCACAGAAAATTCATGAGGCTGGGCAGGCCTATAAATTTGGGGAGAATCTCTGAGTATAGAACCATGGCAGGTGCTCTTATACTTTCTGAGCCTCAGTCTTAGGTATGAAAAATAGAATTCAACCCTCTTGCCAATGATCTTACAGATACATTAGGTGAGTTTTGAAATTCAGCAAAAAATATCAGTATAGTTCAGAATACCACACGCTTTGAAAGAGAGAAGAAGGCAAAGAATCAACATCCTGAGAGTATACTATATAAAGACAGAACAACACAATGGATAAAAGCACAGGCTCAGAGCCAGTCTGCTTATTTCAGATCCCACTTCTGTCATGCACAAGCTGTGCCACAGGGTGTTAAGTGCATTATTAATAAATGAATTCATAATCCTGAAGAGCCTAGGAAGGATCCATTAGAGTTAGCTATTGCTTTTGTTACTCTGCACATGCCCTATCTTAATATAGTTCATGGTCTTTCTTGTCTCAGGTATGTGCTACGTTATTCCATTTATGTAGACT
Organism: Perodicticus potto; assembly: GCA_963574655.1. Classification (NCBI taxonomy): domain Eukaryota; kingdom Metazoa; phylum Chordata; class Mammalia; order Primates; family Lorisidae; genus Perodicticus; species Perodicticus potto. The sequence continues at coordinate 7,781 of CAUYRH010037555.1, read as the reverse complement.
CTGCTAATTATCCTGATACTTCTCCCTTCTGTCTTCCTTTCTTCTTTTCCTCTGATATCTAGCAAGCACTTCCTGGCATCTCCAGACTGGAATAGGTACCCCATCATATGCCTATTTCACTATGTCCTCCCACTGTGTCCCTAAATGTAGGCAACTTAAGAGCACTCATTTGACCCTCTTGGTCTATCCCAGAGCCAGGTGATTACAAGGATTCTTTCAGTGAATCTTTACTATAACCCTACAAAATAAGGCACACTATAATTTTCATTTTTCACTTGACATACAATATCAGAAGACTCAAAAGTAAAGAATTAAAGAACGCATAGGATCTAATATTGAACCCAACATCTATCTGATTCCACAGTTTATGCTTTTCCCCCAGGCTACCCTCCACATGGGTATAACATAGTATAGATTTAATGACAGAATCATTTGTAAAAGTAATCCAGTGCCTTGAATTACAAATGAAGCAAACAAGGTTAGTGTAAACTATCAGCCTGATTTTTATTAGAGGAGATATGCCAACAAAGTATAATTTTTAGAACAGTCATTCTCCAACTGAGGTCCCTAGACCAGGAGCCTCAGGATCATCTGAGAACTTGTTAGAAATGTAAATTATCAGACCTCGACCCAACACTACTGAAGCAGAAATTCTGGGATAGAGCCTAGCAATCTTTAATAAGTCCTCCAGGTGACTCTGAGGTATGTTCCAGTTTGAAAGCCATCTTCTCCTATTGACAGATGCTCCTGCATGTAATAATCACAGCCAAGATCCACATTTGTGGCAGGGAAGAGAAATGAATGTTTGCTCCAGCCCCACCCAATATGAAAGTTGTATAACTTTTTCACTTTATTATAAGTCAACAACTTAGACAAGCTTTGAACTGAAGTGTTGATTTCAACAAACTATATCGGGCGACATATTTTATTGAAAAGATGTTATTATTATAAATAGGCACTTTAAAATAGCTTTTAAGAGCCCCAACAGTTCTAGTCATTCTAAATTATTGGAATCTTAATGATTGTGCATTAAATGTCATTTTTAATTCACTGGCTAATATTTATTGACCAACTGTGTATCAGAACTTTTCTAGGAAATGGAATGTACCGCTTAATAAGCAATATCCCTGCCTACAAGCTGATTATATTTTAAAACATTACAATAGTAATCCCATACACCAATGGTATTCCAATTTTGCTTGTGAAAAATAAATTAAATATGCTTTTAAAAATTGAGCTATCAAGTCATGTCCAAGAACGATTATGTATGTGTATATTGTACTTTAAGAATCTTTATAAAAGGAGTCAGAGGCAAGATGGCCGACTGGAGCCAGCTTTCCACAGAGGCTCCTGTACAGGAGAGTTAAAGGACAGAAGTTTAGCAAGAAAGTCGATGGTTCAGATCTGAGCCAAGAGAGGAGGCTGAAGAACACACATCAACTCTGCTGAGGGGAGCTGTGACCCCAAGGATACAAACAAAAGGAATAAAATCCATCACCAAGTGGACAGGAGTCCCCACCCCCATGAGAACGGCTCGTAGTACACTCCATACAAATAAGCGAGCAGAGTTCAAACATCCTCCCATTTTATCCCACGGGAGAGAGACCCTCTAAAAACTGGAACTCCTTCCCCTATAAGGGTGCCATGGCACTCTCCAGCTAGGCATAAAACTGTATATATTTTCTACCTGTAATTTTGAACTCCTAGTACTTCCCTCTACTCTCACCCCAAGGTTTGGAAGCCTGTTCCCTGTGGAGTTCAGATTCTTGGGCATTTTCTTCTAGGGATGTGGATGGGGCATGGGCTGTTGCTGATCTGTGCTGATTCTATGGCACAGGAGAAAGGAGAGGACAGTCAACTGACAGGGAACCATACAGGAGAGGTGGTGCCGCAAGGCACAGAGCAAAACCTTCAAAGGCAGGAAAAATAGGGCTCACACCCCCGGGGATATTTTGAAAGGACACTCCCAGTCTCTCTGGGCAACCAGAGGAAGCCAGGAATCTGCTCCAGTACCAGCCACTGGTGGAAGAGATCTGGGAAGGAAATGCAGGCCCTGTGAGTAAAGGTTATGACTGAAGCATGAGGCCTGGGCGGATCACAGGGATTAGAATACGGATACAAAGAGACAGAAGACTCCCAGGGCAGGGCTGACCCAGAGGACTGCTTCACTGAGCCACATAGGCACCCTGCCCTCAGGGGATCATAGCTGAGACAAAGGCGGGCAGGCAGACAGTGGAACTGACAGCTAAGTGTGACTTCTGACTGCGTCTGCCCTAACACAAAGTGCAGCTGACATTGGGCAGCAGCATAGACAAGTCTGAGTTGCTCAATCAGTGTCTGATCCGCAGGGGAACATAGCTGGAACAGAAACAAATTTTGCGAAGTTGTTCTGTTCTGTCCGCAACATCAATTAGGGGCAGGGCTGGAACTGAGTGAACCACCCCAGCCCCCATTAAGTACCCGAGGTTGTCAAGCCTCATCTTCCCCTGCCAGATAGTGGCAGAGAGTGGTGGCCTGGCTGAGGAGACAAAGATCTCCCTGTGACTCAGGCAGGTGCAAACCCCTGGAGCATCTGCTAATTGGAGGGAAATGGATCACAACCCTGGGGAGTTACCTGTGACTGGGTGTAACAGAGGTGAAAGGTGGGGAAGGAGGCATCAATCTTCCCAGACTAATATATTTGTAAGTCCTTCTGACCTCATGGAGGACCAGAGAGAGGCATACTTGAGCTGCCAGCAGACACCTGCTATGTAGTTGCCGGAGACCTTTTGAACTCTTCCACCTGAGACTGGTACTTAATGGAACAATTGATTTGGACCTCTTGAACTGGGCCAATCACCTGAGGACTAACCAAAGTGGTACCCTGGGACTATGGTTGTGGGAAGGTTTGATTTTCCTTTTCCAATTGTTGCCTTGGGGGACAGAGTGACTTAATTGCTGGTAATGCTCCACAACTGAGTCTTCAACCCAAAGTAACTAATTCACTAGGGTAAGACAGAGACAAGCTGAAAATAAGACAGAGCTACTTAGCCCCACCACACCAAGACAGTTCCCAGTTTCTCAGGCCATAGCACTGTATGGATCCTTGGCAAAGCTCTAGGGGAAAAGGTACAGACACCAGTCCCAGCTTTTGGGCAAAGGACTGGTCAATCACTACTCCTGGAGTCCCCAGCCCAACTTCTCCTTATCTGCTCATCTAGCCAAATGGTGTAAAATACTTGTGGGATGGAATCAGCAGAAAACTCCAGTAACATGAATAACCAAAGTAGATCAACCCCTTCCACTCCACCCCCCCCCCCGCCAAGGAACAATCTGGCATACACAACTGAAGATCCCATTCATAAAGAGATGGCTTAGATGTCAGAAATCGAGTTCAGAATTTGGATTGCAAATAAGATCAATAGAATAGAGGTAAAGTTGAAATTAGAAATTCAAGGAGCATTTCAAAAGTTGTCTCAAGAATTCAACAAATTCAAAGACAAAATCACCAAAGATTTTGACACACTGAGACAAGAAATTCCAGCCCTTAAAGATCTGAAAAATACAGTAGAATCCTTCAGTTAACAGAATGGAGTAAGAAGAAGAAAGGATTTCTGACATTGAAGACAAAGCTTTTGCACGCTCCCAAACTCTCAAAGAGGAAGAAAAATGGAGAGCAAAAATGGGTCATTCTCTCAGAGAGCTCTGAGATAATTAATAGAAAACCAACATTTGCCTTATAGGGATCCCTGAAGGTGATGAAATGGCTTTGCAAGGCACAGAGGCTCTTCTTCATGAGATTATGAAAGAGAACTTTCCAGACATGCCGAGAGATTCTGAAATTCAGATAGCAGCGAGTTTCGGAACCCCAAAATGACTCAACCCAAATAAGACATCCCCCAGGCACATCATAATTAACTTCACTAAAGTTATTACGAAGGAGAAAATTCTGAAAGCAACCAGACATAAGAAAACCATAACCTACAAGGGAAAGAACATAAAAATGACTGCAGATCTCCTTGCTAAAACCTTTCAAGCTAGAAGAGGTGGTCATTGACTTTTAATCTCCTAAAACAAAATAACTTTCAACCCAGGATCCTGTACCCAGCTAAACTGAGTTTCATTTATGATGGAGAAATTAAATATTTTAATGACATCCACATGTTGAGGAAATCTGCAATAACTAAACCACCTCTCCAGGATATTCTTTTACCTATCCTCCATAATGACCAGCACAATCCTCCAACACAAAAGTAAACTCACACAGAAATTCTGATAAAATTCCAAATTCCACAGTGGCAAAAGGATTAAAAATGTCCACTGGACTTTTGAAAAACTCGATACCCCAAATCCTACCAAGCTTATTAATATTATCAATAAATGTGAATGGCTTAAATTGTCCTCTAAAGAGGCACGGGATGGCTGACTATATACAAAAACTCAGGCCAGATAGCTGCTGAATATAAGAATCTCATCTTACCTTAAAAGAAAAATACAGACTCAGGGTCAAGGGATGGTCATCTACCTTCCAGGAAAATGGAAAGGAGAAAAAAGAAGGTGTTGCAATTTATTTTCCAGCTACAATAGGCTTTAAACCAACAAAAGTAAGGAAGGATAAGGATGGAAACTTCATATTTATCAAGGGTAATACTTAATATGATGAGATTTCATTTATTAATATTTATGCACCCAACCAGAATGTACCTCAATTTATAAGAAAAACTCTAAAAGACATAAGCAACTTGATATCCTCCAACTCCATAATAGTTGGAGATTTTAATACTCCTTTAGCAGTGTTGGATAGATCCTCCAATAAGAAGCTAAGCAAAGTAATTTTAGATTTAAACTTAACCATTCAACATTTGGATTTAACATACATGCACAGAAAATTTCATCCTAACAAAACTAAATACACATTCTTCTCATTAGCCCATGGAAAATACTCCAAAATTGATTACAAGTCTAACCTCAGCAAATTTAAAAGAATAGAAATTATTGCTTGCATCTTCTCGGACCCTCATGGAAGAAAAGTGTAACTCAGTAACAACAGGAATCTGCATGCTCATACAGAAACATGGAAGCTAAATAACCTTATGCTGAATGACAGATGGGTCATAGATGAGATTAAGAAGGAAATTACCAAAGCTTTGGAACAAAATGACAATGAAGACATGAATTATCAGAACCTCTGGGATACTTCAAAGGCAATAGTAAGAGGGAAATTTATAGCACTGCAAGCCTTCCTCAAGAGAACAGAAAGAAAGGAAGTTAACAACTTAATGGGACATCTCAAGCAACTGGAAAAGGAAGAACATTCTAATGCCAAACCCAGCAGAAGAGAAGAAATAACCAAAATTAGAGAAGAATTAAATGAAACTGAAAACAAAAGAATTCTACAACAGATCAATAAATAAAAAAGTTGGTTTTTTGAAAAGGTCAATAAAATAGATAAACCTTTGGCTAAACTAACCAGAAAGAAAAGAGTGAAATCTATAATTTAATCAATCAGAAATGGCAAAAACGAAATAACAACAGATTCCTCAGAAATTCAAAAAATCCTTAACGAATATTACAAAAAACTTTATTCTCAGAAATATGAAAATCTGAAGGAAAATGATCAATATTAGGGAGCATGCCACCTTCCAAGACTTAGCCAGAACGAAGTAGAAATGTTGATCAGGCCTATATCAGGTTCTGAAATAGCATCAACTATACAAAATCTCCCTAAACAGAAAAGCCTACGACCACACATCAGAATTCTACCAAACCTTTAAATAGAGGAACTAGTACCTCTATTACTCACCCTTTTCCAAAATACTACCCAACACATTCTATGAAGCAAACATCACCCTGATCCCCAAACCAAGAAAAGACCCAATAAGAAAACTATAGACCAATATCACTAAAGAATATTGATGCAAAAATATTCAACAAGATCCTAACAAACAGAATCCAGCAACACATCAAACAAATTATCCACCATGACCAAGTGGGTTTTATCCCAGGTTCTCAAGGCTGGTTCAATGTATGTAAATATATGAATGTAATTCAGCACATAAATAAATTAAACAACAAAGACCATATGATTCTCTCAATTGATGCAGAAAAAGCTTTTGATAATATACAGCATCCCTTCATGATGAAAACACTTAAGAAAATTGGTATAGAAGAGACATTTCTTAAACTGATAGAGGTCATCTACAGTAAACCTACAGCCAATAACGTATTGAATGGAGTTAAATTGAAATCATTTCCACTCAGATCAGGAACCAGGCAAGGTTGCCCATTGTCTCCACTGCTCTTTAACATTGTAATGGAAGTTTTAGCCACTACAAATTAGGGAAGAAAAGGTGATCAAGGATATCTATATAGGGTCAGAAGAGATCAAACGTTCACTCTTCGCAGATGGTATGATTGCATATCTGGAAAACACCAGGGATTCTACTAAAAAACTCTCAGAACTGATAAAGGAATATAGCAGTGTCTCAGGTTACAAAATCAACACTCATAAATCTGTAGCCTTTATATATACCAACAATAGCCAAGCTGAAAAAAAAATTCAAGGACTCTATTCTGTTTATAGTAGTGCCAAAGAAGATGACATATTTACCTAACAAAGGACATGAAATATCTCTATAAAGAGAACTATGAAACTCTAAGAAAAGAAAAAGGTGAAGATGTTAATGAATGGAAAAACATACCATGCTCATGGCTGGGAAGAATCAACACTGTTAAAATGTCCATACTACCCAAAGCACTATACAATTTTAATGCAATCCCTATTAAAGCTCCATTGTTATACTTTGAGTATCTCAAAAATATAATACTTCGTTTTATATGGAATCAGAAAAAAACCTCGAATAGCCAAGATATTACTCATAAATAAAACAAAGCAGGATGAATCATGCTACCAGACCTCAGACTACACTATAAATCGATAGTGATCAGAACAGAATGGTACGGGCACAAAAACAGAGAGGTAGATGTATGAAACAGTATAGAGAACCAAAAGATGAACACAGCTACTTACCGTTATTCGAGCTTTGATAAGCCAATTAAAAACACAGTGGGGAAAAGATTCCCTATTTAACAAATGGTGCTGGGTGATCTGGCTGGCAACCTGTAGAAGACTGAATCTTGACCCCTACACCTTTCACCATTAACTAAGATAGACTTTCACCGGATCAAATTTTTAAACATAAGACATGAAACTATAAAAATACTAGAAGAAAGTGCAGGGAAAACTCTTGAAGGAATCAGCCTGTGTGAATATTTTATGAGGAGGACCCCATGGGCAATTGAAGAAGCATCAAAAATACACTATTGGTACCTGATCTAACTAAAAAGCTTCTGCAGAGCCAAGAACATAGTAAGTAAAGCAAGCAAACAGCCCTCAGAATGGGAGAAGATATTTGCAGGTTATGTCTCCAACAAAGATTTAATAGCCAGAATCCAGAGAACTCAAACATATTACCAAGAAAAGAACAAGTGATCCCATCTCAGGGTAGGCAAGGGACTTGAAGAGAAACGACTCTGAAGAAGACAGGTGCACAGCCTACAGACACATGAAAAAATGCTCATCATCCTTAATCATCAGAGAAATGCAAATCAAAACTACTCTGAGATCTAACCCCCATAAGATTAGCCCACATCACAAAATCTAACCCCAGGAAGATCAGCCCACTTCACAAAATCCCCAAACCAGAGATGTTGGTGTGGATGTGGAGAAAAGGGAACACTTCTACACTGCTGGTGGGAATGCAAACTAATATGTTCCTTTTGGAAAGATGTTTGGAGAATAC
>CAUYRH010037553.1:0-39887 GCA_963574655.1 Perodicticus potto | reverse complement strand
ATCTACCTAGAAGGAAAAAAAAATCCTTTTATCATAAGGACACTTGCCCTAGACTGTTTATTGCAGCTCAATTTACAATCGCCAAAATGTGGAAACAGCCTAAATGCCCACCAACCCAGGAATGGATTAACAAGCTGTGGTATATGTACTCCATAGAATACTATTCAACCATTTAAAAAGATGGAGATTTTACATCCTTTGTATTAACCTGGATGGAAGTGGAACACATTATTCTTAGTAAAGCATCATAAGAATGGAGAAGCATGAATCCCATCTACTCAATTTTGATATGAGGACAATTAATGACTTGGTGGGGGTGAGGGAAGGGGCGAGCAGAGAGAGAAAGAAAGAGGGAGGGGTGGGGAAAAGAAGAGCAGAGAGAAGGAAGCAGTGAGGGGGGTGGGGTCTTGGTGTGTGCCACACCTTTTGGGGGCAAGACATGATTGTAAGAGAGTCTTTACCTAACAAATGCAATCAGTGTAACCTGGTTTCTTGTACCCTCAATGAATCCTAAACAATAAATTTAAAAAAAAGTGACCAGCTAGAAAATTATATTCAGGAATTTGAACTGAATTTTATCTGCCTAAACGTTAACCATTTTATCTCCCTAAATATTAACCTTCCAATGAAAGATTAGTTGATGATTCATGCCTATAATCCCAGCTAGATGGGTGGCTCATATCTATAGTCCCAGCTACTCAGGAGGCTGAGGCAGGAGGATCCCTTCAGCCCCGGAATTGAAGGCTGCAGTGAGCTGTTATGACATCACTGCACTCCTGTCAGGGTGACAGAGCAAGAACAGCTGGATTTTACAATCTGTGATTTTACAGTAGCTGCTTTATTCATATCTTTCTACCTATTTCCTATTCCTCCATCAATGTCTTTTTTTTCAAATTTATTTTAAAGTAGGTTGCAAGCATCAGTGCACTTCCCCCTAATGCGTCAGCAAGCACATTATTAATGAAATTTCAATATTTGTTTATGGGTCTATATTTTTTCTTTTGGAAGTAAAATTTGCATCTGATGAAATGTACAAATCTCCAGTTTTCTGTTTGATGAGATGCACCTGTGCACCCTAACCACCTATCAAGATGTAGAAACTCACCATAACTCCTGAAGTTCTCCTTATGACCCTTTCTACGCAATCCCTGCTCCCATTCCTAGCAGCTACACTTTTTCCACCATACATTAGGGGTTTTATTTGGGGTTTTACAACTTTATTTGACATATCTGACAATCAGCAGTTAGTTCTCATCCATGTTGATTGATTGTAGATTTTTGAAAGTGGTAACAGGTAAATAGGTAATGAATACGCAGAGCTTGTTTGATGAGTCTTCATCCTCATTATATTTTCTGGACAACCACACATGGAGACGGTGTGGGACTTTGCTTGTTCCTTTGGCCCAAATATCTTTGTTGAACCTGACATCATGTGCACATATGGATTCCCGTCCCCGTCGTGGCAAATTTCCAGATCTTTTTGAGTGCCTAAGGGGCACGCTTATTGAAGCCTACTCCACGGAGGCACTTGTGACTATTGATGGTGTATTATTGGGTCACCACCTTGTGGCTGGCAGAATGACCCTTCTGCTGGCCATGGTGGCTCACACTATAATCCTAGCACTCCGGGAGACAAAGGCAGGTGGATGGCTTGAGCTCAGGAGTTTGAGACCAGCCTGAGCAAGAGTAAGACCCTGTCTCTAAAATAATTGAGCTTGTGGAGGGCACCTGTAGTCCCAGCTACTTGGGAGGCTGAGGTAAGAGGTTCACTTCTGCCCAAGAGTTTTAGGTTGCTGTGAACTGTGATGCCATGACACTCTACCAAGGGTGACAAAGTGAGACTCTGTCTCAAAAAAAAAAAAAAAAAAAAAAAAGACAGTGACCCTTTTTGGGGGGAGCCATTCTGCTGGGCCCAAGTAGGAAAGAAAACACTTTTCTCATTATATATTAATTTTGTTTGTTTTAGAATTTCCCATAAATAGAACCGTATTTTACATACTCTTTTTCACTCAGAAAGTTTTTGAGCTTCATCCATGCTATTTGCTTGTATCATTGTTTGTTCCTTTTCAGTGCTGAATACACCACAATTTGTTTATCCATTGTCCTATTGATGGACATCTGGGATGTATCCCTTTTTTAGCTATAAGGAATAAAGTTGCAATGAACATTCTGGTACAAAGGGATGTGTTTTTGTGGATGTGTTTTCATTTCTCTCAGGCAAATATAGTACAATTTTGAGCCCCTGAATTTCTATCATTATGGAGTAAATTGGAGATGATATATTTTTAGAAAGTTAAAAAGTGGCCACGGCAGTGGCTCACACTCTGGGAGGCCATGGCAGGAGGATCGCTTGAGCTCTGTCATTTGAAACCAGCCTGAGTAAGAATGAGTGAGACCCCTCTCTACTAAAAGTAGAAAACTCAGTGGGGCACGGAGGCTGAGGCAGGATTGTTTGAGCCCAGGAGTTTGAGTGTCTATAAGCTAGACACTGTAAACTGGGTAATAGATTTAGATTCTGTCTTAAAAAAAAAAAGGAAGGAAGGAAGGAATTTTATTATTAATAGGAAAACTTTGTGTTACAGCCAGATAACAAAAAAAAAAACTGTTTCGTTAGTTTGTTTGTTTGTCTTTTGAGACAGAGTCTTACTTTGCTGCCCCTGGTAGAGTGCTATGGCATCACAGATCACAGCAATCTCAGACTCCTGGGCTCAAGCGATCCTCTTGCCGCAGCCTCCCAAGTAGCCAGGACAACAGGCACCACCTGGCTAGTTTTAGAGGCGGGATCTCGCTCTAGCTCAGGGTGGAAAACCGTTTTGTTTAAAACAAGACTAGCGTGAACAACATGAGCTGCCTTCCTGTTGTGTATTAGGCAAGTTTCAGAGCAGCCGGACCTCACAGCAGCAAGAACACGTCCTCCTCACCAGAGGGGAGGGACTTGTCCCACAAAACAGACATTCACTAAACACTTGTTAAGTGATATAAATCACAAAAGATTTGCCTATCCCTTGCTCAAGTGAGCTTGGGAGAAACATGACTTAAACAACATATTTTAGGAAATACCTCCCCAAACATGCTTTTAGATCTTCCAAGGTCTGGAAAATGGCTGAGATATTAGGCTCCTAATCAGACTATTCTAGAAGTTTTAAGAATTGACAGGCGTGAGGGGAGAATCACATGGATCTTTCTCTGCAAAACAAATAAGACAGTGAAATAAATGGCTTAAAAATAAAAAAAAAGAATTGACACAGGAGGGCGGCGCCTGTGGCTCAGTGAGTAGGGTGCCAGCCCCATATACCAAGGGTTGCGGGTTCAGACCCGGCTCCAGCCAAACTGCAACAAAAACCAGCCGGGTGTTGTGGCAGGCACCTGTGGTGCCAGCTACAGGGAGGCTGAGGCGAGAGAATCACCTGAGCCCAAGAGTTGGAGGTTGCTGTGAGCTGTGTGTTCCACGGCACTCTACCGAGGGCGACAAAGTGAGACTCTGTCTCTAAAAAAAAAAAGGATTGACAGGGGAAATTGGTGGTACTTATTAAATTAAAACGTAGCATTTCCCATGTCCTAACAATGCCATTTTTAAGTGGCTACCCTAAAGAAATGCAAGAGAGCACAAGGAGGCAGAGACAGAGGTATTGATGGCAGAGTTGTTTGTAATGATAAAAATTGAAAATAGCCCAAATAAGGGCGGCACTTGTGGCTCAGTGAGTAGAACGCCGGCCCCATACACCAAGGGTAGCAGGTTTGAACCCCCATACACCAAGGGTGGAAGTTGCTGTGAGCTGTGACCCCACAGCACTCTACTGAGGGTGACAAAAAAAAGAAAATAGCCCAAATGCCTCTCAATAAAAGATTGAGATTGATACCATTGACTTCTGCTTCATAAGGCACGTTTGACATTCATTGTACCTTTAAAGTTTTAGGGTCTGAGCTGGCGGGTTCGAATCCAGCCTAGGCCCGCCAAACAACAATGACGGCTGCAAACAAAAAAACGGCCGGGCGTTGTGGCAGGCGCCTGTAGTCCCAGCTACTTGGGAGGCAGAAGCAAGAGACTCGCTTGAGCCCAGGAATTAGAGGTTGCTGTGAGCTGTGATGCCAAGGCCCTCCATTCAGGGTGACAGCTTGAGACTCTGCCTCAAAAAAATAATAATTAATAAAGTTTTAGGGTAATGGGCAGTGCCTGTGGCTCAGTGGATAGGGTGCCAGCCCCATATACCGAGGGTGGGGCGGGTTCAAACCCAGCCCTGGCCAAACTACAACAAAAAAATAGCCGGATGTTGTGGCTGTGCCTGTAGTCTCCACCTTCAGTATGCTCCTGGGAGGCACCTGTGGCTCAGTGGGTAGAGTGCCGGCCCCATATACCGACGGTGGTGGGTTCAAACATGGCTCCTGCCAAACTGCAACAAAAAATAGCCGGATGTTGTGGCAAGCACCTGTGGTCCCAGCTACTTGGGAGGCTGAGGCAAGAGAATCACTTAAGTCTAAAAGTTGGAGGTTGCTGTGAGCTGTGAAGCCACAGCACTCTACTGAGGGAGACAAAGCGAGACTCTGTCTCTACCAAAACAAAATAAGTAAATAAATAAAGTTTTAGGGTCCCCATAGGAAAAAAAACCATGAAAATAAAACTTGTGCTCTATTTCTCAAGTAAATTCCAAGATCACGGTGAGTACCTTTCTTTTCTTTTCATTTTTTTTTTTGAGACAGAGGGTCACTTTATTGCCCTCGGTAGAATGCCACCTATCACAGCTCCCAGCAACCCAAACTCCAGGTTTCGAGTGATCCTTTTGCCTCAGCCTCCAAAGTAGCTGGAACGGCAGGCGCCTGCCACAACACCCGGCTGGTTTTTCTATTTATAGTAGAGACGGAGGTCTGGCACTTGCTCTGGCTGGTCTTGAACTTCTGAGCTCGAGGAATCTATCTGCCTCTGCCTCCCTAAGTGCTAGGATTAAAGGCTACTGCAGCCTGCTGGAGTACCTTTCTTATGTATTTATAAGAGATTGTGACAAATGGAACATATTATTTATGTAAAATCTGTGGGAGAAATCTTGGTGTTAAAATCATCCCAGCTCCAGGCAGCACCTGTGGCTCAGTGGGCAGGGTGCCAGCCCCACATACCGAGGGTGGCGGGTTCAAACCCGGCCTCGGCTGAACTGCAAAAAAACAGAAAACTAGCCGGGCGTTGTGGTGGGCGTCTGTAGTCCCAGCTACTCGGGAGGCTGAGGCAAGAGAATCGCCTAAGCCCAGGACTTGGAGGTTGCTGTGAGCTGTGTGATGCCAGGGCACTCTACTGAGGGCGATAAAGTGAGATGCTGTCTCTACAAAAAAAAAAAAAAAAAAAAAAAATCATGGCAGCTCCCTGCTCAGTTTCACTACTAAAGAGCACTTGTCCTGAGTATGTGTTTAATACAACTGAATTATACTCTAAACATGGTTAAAATGGTAAATTTTATGTTGTATATATTTTGCCACAGTAAAAAAGAAGATCACCTGCTTTGCCACTTCACTTGGAGTGACTTCACTTTACCTCACGGGGTGACCGAGTCACTTCTGCCCCAGGAAAGATCGTGGAAAGCACAGGACACCTCCAGCCTTTGATGAGACTCTGGGTTGCAGGCAAAGACCTCTTTACATTATCTCAGAAATCTTCATAGCAGCTTTCATGTCCATAGTTGTAAAACACTTAGAAACAACCCCGTTGTCATCAATAAAGGATGAATCAGTGACAGTCTAGCCACCTACTGGCGTGGTAAACAGCCACATGCAACGAGGAGGAACCTAAGAAATAATTCTGTATTGAGTGAAAAAATATTTATTTATTTATTCTTTGAGACAGAGTTTCAAGCTGTTGCCCTGGATTGAGTGCCATGGCATCATAGCTCATAGCAACCTCAAACTCCTGAGCTCAAGCGATCCTCTTGCCTCAGATTTTCTATTTCTAGTAGAGACAGGGTCTCGCTTTTGCTCAGGCTGTTCTTGAACTCGTGAGCTCAAGCAATCCACCCCTCGGCCTCCGGGAGTGCTAGGATTACAAGTGTAAGCCAACGCGCCCGACCTGAGTGACAAAATATTGACAAAATATTGACAGAAGATGTTTCTACCACCACCAGATCACCATCTGTGCAAAGACAGCGAATCCAGGCAACTGCTACACCGGGCTTCCGTGGTTTTTTTTTTTTTTAAATTTCAAATTAAAATGAGGATTCAAATGTTTAGGCTACATTGTTTTCATGTCTAAGGTAAAGTTCAAGTTGTAGTTGAGCCAGGGTGATGTGATCACCCTCACATTGTACATAGTAGGTGAGATCCCACCAATTGCCCTCCCTCCTGCCCCTCCTCTCTCCCCTCCCCCTTGCTAGACAGATACTTGTGTTTTATTAGAGATGTTACATCTTTTGTGTTTACCTGAATGGAGTTGAAACACATTCTTCTCAGTAAAGTATCTCAAGAATGGAAAAAAAAAAATCCAAAGTACTCAATACTAATATGAAACCAATATATAAACACCTAGGGCCTTCCTATGGCAGGATATCAGCCAGATTCCTCCAACTGTCGACACCAGCAGGACATCACAGAGCAAAAAGAAAGAGAAAAAAAAAGAAAGAGAAGTCAGGAGTCTTTCTTTCTTGCTCAGTCATGCGCTGGAGCTGGGCTGGTAGCAGATGTGATCCCCTATACAATTGCGGCTCCTGTCGGACACTCCTAAGCCAGTGACCCAGTGACCCAGCTCTCAGGCACCTGCTAACAGGTGTGCTCCCTGGCTCCATCAGACCTGAGTGCAGGGTCTTTCTGTGGCTTTCCACAGGCTTCAGTCCCAAGTCCCAAGGCTTCAGTGGCACCTTGACTGTTCCCTTAACTTTGGCCACAATTGCAGTTCCTTCAATACAATCATTCTGTTGATTCATAAGAATGGTTTTTGGTTTTCTGAAGAGATCTTGGCTGACAACAATCTACATAGCGCATAATCCCATTTTAACAGAACTCAATACCAATCAAACTAAACAGTATATAATAAGGAACTCCATTAAGAGCAAAGCAAGGGTATGATAAATATAAAGTTCAGGCCAGGAGGGAAGTAATATCGAAAGGGCGACTTCAACAGTGTGTACGGTGTTCTAATTCCTAATTCAAAGCAGTTCATTTTAATATTGAGTTTTATAACTTACACTGACATTATATGTGCTCTTTTACAGGAATAAAACTAAAAACTTAAGTCAATATGAAGGGGTAGATCTGCCAAAACATAAGAAAAAGGAAAAGGGCAGAGCCTGTGGCTCAGTGGGTAGGGCGCCAGCCCCATATACTGAAGGTGGCGAGTTCAAACTCGACCTCTGCTGAACTGCAAAACAAAAAAAAATAGTCGGGTGTTTTGGTGGGCACCTGTAGTCCCAGCTACTCGGGAGGCTGAGGCAAGAGAATCGCCTAAGCCCAGGAGTTGGAGGTTGCTGTGATGCCAAAATACTCTACGGAAGGGAATAAAGTGAGACTCTGTCTTTACAAAAAAAAAAAAAAAAACAAAAACCCTCAAAAGCAGAGAAGTAAAATGAATGTTATGACATGTTATCCAGTAAGGTATCTGGTAAACACCGGAGGCAGGTGAACCCTTTGACAAATTTCTAGGTTATTTCATTACCTGAAATTTCCAACTCATTGCCATAATTTTTAAAAATTATGTTTATTGAGGCATAATTTACATACAAAAATTCACCCTTTTTAGTGAACAATTCAATGAATTTTGACAAACGCATACCACCTTGTTATCACATTCAAGATATAGAATATTTCAATTATTTACAGAAAGTTCCTTCACATCATTTGTAATCAGACCCTTCCCTCTCCCAGCTTCTGGCAACCACTGTCTATTCTCTGTCCTTATAATTTTGTCCTTGTAAAAACGCCACATATACGGAATTATTATTATTATTATTTTTAAGACAGAGTCTTACTCAGTCATTGGATGGAGTTAAGTGCCATAGTTTCATCATAACTCACAGCAATCTCAAACTCATGGGCTCAAGTGATCCTCTTACCTCAACCTCCTGAGTAGCTGGGACTACAGGTGCCTGCCATGACACCTGGCTAATTTTTCTACTGCTAGTAGTGATGGAGTCTCACACTTGCTCAGGCTGGTCTTGAACTCCTAAGCTCAAGCAATCCACCCGCCTTGGTCTCGCAGAGTGCCAGGATTACACACATGAGCACCACGGCCGGCCTAGATATGGAATTAGGATGTGGGTTGTTGAATCTGGCTTCTTTCACTTATCAGGATGCTTTTGAGATTTGTGTCTCATTAGTTACTTCCTTTTTATGATTGAGCGATATTGCCTTAAATAAATGTACCACAATTCAGGAGTTGAAGGACATTTTGATTGTTTCCAATTTTTGATGATTTCATGACTTCATGACTAAGATCCTTTAAATGTTAACATATGGGTTTTTTTTTTTTTTTTTTTGAGACAGAGCCTCAAGCTGTCACCCTGGGTAGAGTGCCGTGGCATCCACAGCTCACAGCAACCTCCAATTCCTGGGCTCAAGCAAATCTCTTGCCTCCGCCTCCCAAGTAGCTGGGACTACAGGTGCCCGCCACAACGCCCGGCCACTTTTTTGGTTGAAGCCAGCATTGTTGTTTGGTGGGCCGGGGCTGGATTCGAACCTGCTAGCTCAGGTGTATGTGGCTGGCGCCTTAGCCCGTTGAGTCACAGGCGCCGAGCCAACATATGGGTTTTTGTTAGAAAATGCTTTCATATTTTGCTACCTAGAAGTAAAATATGGGTCCTCACAGGTGGGCCCTATGTTCCGTTGGTGGTCTCCACGGCAACCTTCAGGTTTGATGATTTGCTAGAAGGGCTCAGTGGATTCAGAAAAGCTGTTAAAACAAGGTTATGGTTTATTATAGTGAAAGATACAGATTGAAACAAAGAAAAAGGAAAAAGCTCACTGAATGGGGTCTGAGAGAAACCCTGCAGAAGTTTCTAGTTGTCCTTGCCAGTGGACTCTCACAGATGGCCCTTAATTTTCCCAGTGTGCCACCCGGGAAGCTCACTTGAGCCTTGAGGGCCAAGATTTGTACTGGGGTTTAGTCACGTAGGCGCGCAGTGCACATGCGGCTGACTTCAGCTTCTAGGCTCCCAGCCCCCAGGAAGCACACAAGGACAACAGAGGCTAAGGTCTCACAGGTCATCTCTCAGAAGCTGGACCAAGAGCCACCCTGAAGACCTTGGGAACATGCAAGATTTGAGCAACTTAGGCCTGCAGAGTTAACCCTTTCCTGCACACAATCAGGTGTGTGTTTCCTACACATAGTGTAAGTACATGTTTAACTTTATAAGAAGCCACCAAACTATCTTTCAGAGTGGCTGTACCATTCTGCATTCTCACCATCCACATAGAAGTTGCAGTTGCTGTATATACTTACCAACACTTGCTCCAGGTTTTTCTTTTGTTGTTGTTTTAAATTTCACCCATACTAGTATAAGTACAACAGTATCTAGCCCATTGTGGTTTTAGTTTATATTTTCCTAACAATTAATAATGTTGAATATATTTTTCTATACTTTTTTTGTCATGTTTGGTTAAGTATCTTTTTTTTTTTAGAGACAGTGTCTCACTTTGTCGCCCTCGGTAGGGTGCTGTGGCATCACAGCTCATACCAACCTCCAGCTCTTGGGCTTAGGCAATTCTCTTGCCTCAGCCTCCTGAGTAGCTGGGACTACAGGAACCCACCACAACGCCCAGCTATTTTTTTGTTGCAGTTTGGCCGGGGCTGGGTTTGACCCCGCCATCCTCAGTATATGGCACCGGTGCCCTACTCACTGAGGCACAGGTGCCGCCCTTTTTTTTTTTTTTTTTTGAGATGGTGTCTCACTATATCGCCCTCAGTAGAATGCCATGATGTCATAGCTCATAGCAACCTCAAACTCTTGGGCTTAAGTGATTCTCTTGCCTCAGCCTCCCAAGTAGCTGGGACTACAGGCGCCTGCCACAACGCTCGGCTATCTATATTTTGGTAGCAGTTGTCATTGTTTTGCAGGCCCGGCCCTGGCTCGAACTTGTCAGCCTTGGTGTATGTGGCCAGCACCCTACTCACTGAGCTATGGGCACCGAGCCTTTGATTAAATATCTATCCACTCTTTTGCTCATTTTTTTCTTTTTTCTTTTTAATTATTATGAGTACCTAGTAGTTGCATATAATTATACAGTCTATGTGATGTTTTGATACAGGGATGCCATGTAAATTAATTTTATCCACTTTTTAAACTGGTTGTTTCTTATTGTTTATATAAGAAACAATATATTGTATTGTTATTATATATTGTTTATATATATTTGGAGATACAAGTCTGTATGAGTCACATGTTTCACAAATAACAGTGTGTCCATAAAGTTCCTGTGCAATTTAAAATTTCCTATACATCTATGGCTTGTCTTTTTATTTGCTTAACAGTGTCTATCAAAGAACATTGCTCTTTAACTCTGATGGTCTGAGGCAGACTTTAAGATAGCCTTCAGAGATTCCGTGCTCTTGGTATTCCTGCCCTTGTGTAATCAATCCCTATCCTTGAGTGTGGGCAGGATCTGTGACTTGTTTGTAAGCAATAAAATATAACAATGGTGATGGGATGTCACTTTGTGATTATGTTATAGAAGATCATAACTTCTGTCTTGCTGGTAGACTCTCTCTATTGCCTTCTTGGCTTGCACAGTTTGATAAAGCAAGCAGTCCTGTTAGAGAGGCTCAGTGTTCAACTAAAAACACTGGGAAGCTGAAGCGGGCAGATCCCCTGAGCTCACGAGTTTGAGACCAGCCTGAGCCAGAATGAGACCCCCATCTCTAAAAATAGTTGGGTGTTTTTGTGGATGCCTGTTGTTCCAGCTACTTGGGACGTGAGGGAAGAAAATTGCTTGAGCCCAAGAGTCTAAGGTTGCTGTGAGCTATGACTCCACAGCACGTTAGCCTGGGGAAAGAAATTATAGGGTTTGTTGGGAAAGGGTAGTTTATCCCAGCTTTTGGCAAGTGTTTAATACACAACCTGTGGAATATTAAATAATAGTTCAATAAAAATGAAAAAACACTGTAAATCTATTTAAAAGATTTTCAAAATACACAGTTAATAGAAAAAAGAAAATTACAACATGATTTAGTTTGTTAAGAAAATCAAATAATCAAAGATAGCACCACCCAAAATTGTTCAAACTGAAATTGTGTGCCTCCTGAAGTGATGGTATCACCTACAAAACATTCTTGTCCTAAAAAAAGATTTTTTTGAGGGACAATGTCTCTCTCTGTTGCCCGGGCTGGAGTACAGGGACATCATCATAGTTCACATTGCTCACTGCAGCCTCCAAGTCCTGGGCTCAACTGATCCTTCTGCCTCAGCCTCCCAAGTAGCTGGGACTACAGGAGCTCACCATTACATCTGCAAAATATTTTATTCTTTGTAGAGATAGGATCTTGCTATATTGATGAGGCTTATCTCAAACTCCTGGCCTCAAGCAAGCAATCCTAGTTCATCCAAAGTGCTAAGATTATAGGTGTGAACCACAGCACCTGGCCTCTTGTCCAAAATGTTTACTTGAATTTAATCATGGGGAATAACTCACAAATCTACAGTATGAAATATTTTATTTGTTTACTTATTTATTTATTTGAGACAGAGCCTCAAGCTGTCACCCTGGAGAGAGTGCTGTGGCATCACAGCTCACAGCAACCTCCAATTCCTGGGCTCAAGCGAGTCTCCTGCCTCCACTTCCCAAGTAGCTGGGACCACAGGCGCCTGCCACAATGCCCGGTCATTTCTTGGTTGCAGCCGTCATTGTTGTTTGGTGGGCCCAGGTTGGATTCGAACCCGCCAGCTCAGGTGTATGTGGCTGGCGCCTTAGCCCATTGAGCCACAGGCGCCAAGCCATACTTACTTATTTTTTTTGGAGACAGAGTCTCACTTTGTTGCCCTCAGTAGAGTACAGTGGCATCATAGCTCACAGCAACCTCAAATTCTTAGGCTCAAGTCATTCTCTTGCCTCAGCCTCCCAAGTAGCTGGGACTACTGGCACCTGCCACAATGACTGGCTATTTTTAGAGATAGGGTCTCACTCTCGTTCAGGCTGGTCTCGATCCTGTGAGCTCAGGCAATCCTCCTGCCTCTGCCTCCCAAGGCATGAGCCACTGTGCCAGCCCAATATGAAACATTTTAGAAGACAAATGACCTGGACTCTTATAAAAAGTCAGTGTCTAGAAAGAGGGTGGGTAGGTGGGAGAAGAAACACTTCTGAAAATCAAAGAGATACAGTCAAATGCAACACATGAAGCTCACTTGCATCTTGGATCAATAATATTTGCAGACACGACAATTTCAGACATTTGAATGTGTTCTATACTGCATAGTAGATAATATTAAAAGATTATTGTGGCTCGGCGCCTGTGGCTCAACGGGCTAAGGCGCCAGCCACGTATACCTGAGCTGGCAGGTTCGAATCCAGCCCAGGTCCGCCAAACAACAATAACGGCTGCAACCAATAAATGGCCGGGCATTGTGGCGGGCGCCTGTAGTCCCAGCTACTTGGGAGGCAGAGGCAAGAGACTCGCTTGAGCCCAGTAATTGGAGTTTGCTGTGAGCTGTGATGCTACAGCACTCTATCCAGGGTGACAGCTTGAGGCTCTGTCTCAAAAAAAAAAAAAAAGATTATTGTGGGCGGTGCCTGTAGCTCAGTGAGTAGAGCGCCGGCCCCATAAACTGAGGGTGGTGGGTTCAAACCCACCCACCCCTGGCCAAACTGCAACAAATAAATAGCTGGGCCTTGTGGCGGGCACCTGTAGTCTCAGCTACTCGGGAGGCTGAGGCAAGAGAATTGCCTAAGCCCAAGAGCTGGAGGTTGCTGTGAGCTGTGTGATGCCACAGCCCTCTACTGAGGGCGACAAAGTGAGACTCTGTCTCAAAAAAAAAAAAAAAAAGAAAGAAAGTGGAAGTGGATTATCATAAAGGTCTTTATCTTCACTGTGTTCCCATTGCGTTGGCTGAGGAGAAGGATGCAGAGATGACCTTGGCCTTGCTGTTTCAAGGTGGCAGCGGTGGAAGAAAATATAGTTCTGAGTGGACCTGAGCAGCTCAAGCTCATGTTGTTCAAGGGTCAAAAGTGTGTGTGTGTGTGTGTAAGCAAATGTGGCAAAAAGCTAACAATTGGTGAACTACAGGAAGCTTCTAAAATTTCTTTTTTTGTTGTTACTTTTTTATTTTTTATTTTTTTAATTCTTTATTAAATCATAACTGTGTACCTTAATGCATTTATGGGGTGCAATGTGCTAATTTGATATACAATGTGGAATGCTTACATCTAACTGATTAACATAACCATCTCCTTGCTTATTTATTTATTTATTTATTTATTTATTTTTGAGACAGAGCCTCAAGCTGTCACCTTGGATAGAGTGCTGTGGCATCACAGCTCACAGCAACCTCCAATTCCTGGGCTCAAGGGAGTCTCTTGCCTCTGCCTCCCAAGTAGCTGGGACTATAGGTGCCCACCACAATACCCGGCCATTTTTTTTTTTTTTTTTTTGGTTGCAGCCGTCATTGTTGTTTGGCAGGCCCAGGCTGGATTCGAACTCGCCAGCTCAGGTGTACGTGGCTGGCGCCTTAGCCTGTGAGCCACAGGTGCCAAGCCTCCTTGCTTACTTATTTGTTGTGGCAATAACATTCATACTCTATTCTCAATAGTATAGAAATGTATCATTGCATTATGCACTCTAAAATTTCTTTGTACAATTCTTTCAATTTTTCTGTGCATTTGAGAGTGTCCAAAATAAGAAGCTGAGGGAGAAAAAAGCAAACTAACAACAAAAAAGGAAGAGGAGCATCTCTTCATTAACAAGAAAAATTTTTAAAAATTATGCTTATGCTTTGACTTTGCTAAAGCTGACATCGCATTTATTTGAAATCTTGAAATAAATATTTTTAAAATGTTAATGATTTTGCTGAGATGTCTAAATTTAGATCACAAGGTAGTCGTAGAGAAATATTTGCCCCTTGAATCAAACATTGAAACGGTAGAGTTTATTTTGGCAGGGTATACTTAATCTATTGGCTGGAAGAAAATGTTCCCCCTGTGCTAATCAAATTTGACTTTTACAGAACAGTCATTCAGAAGATGCATTTGCTGTTTACTTAGCAGTTAAGTGTTTGTACAGAAGTTGCCATTCTCCTGGAATGGAGGAGTAAGAGGAGGCCAAAATTACAGTATGATGAAGATTAGACAGACAGGGCAAGATGTGCTTTTAGTCTTGGGAACACAGAAGGGACATAATTCTTCATTTTTTTATTTTTTATTTTTTTGAGACTGAGTCTCACTCTATCACCCTAGGTAGAATGCCGTGGTGTCACAGCTCACAGCAATCTCAAACTCTTGGGCTCAAGTCATCCTCTTGCCTCAGCCTCCTAAGTAGCTGAGACTATAGGCATGTGCTGCCATGCTTGGCTAAAAAACATTGACTTCTGTTTTGTAACCTGCTTGTTAAAAAAGGCAGTCAACCAACAGAAGAGGTGGTAAAATTTGAGTATGGATAGGCCGGGCGCTATGGTTCATGCCTGTAATCCCAGCACTCTGTGAGTCCAAGATGGGTGGATTGCCTGAGCTCATGGTTAGAGACCAGCTTGAGCAAGAGAGAGACCCTGTCTCTAAAAATAGCCAGGTGTTGTGGCGGGCACCTGTAGTCCCAGCTACTCAGAAGGCTGAGGCAAGATAATTGCTTGAGCCCCGGAGTTTGACCTTGCTGTGAGCTATAATGCCACGGCACTCTACCACTCTACTGGGGGCAACCAAGTAAGATTCTCTGTCTCTCTCAAAAAAATAAAATAAAATAAAATAAAAAGAACCTGGGGCAGTGCCTGTGGCTCAGTGAGTAGGGTGCCGCCCCCATATTCCGTGGGTGGTGGGTTCCAAACTGGCCCAGGAGAAACAGCAGCAACAACAACAAAAATATCCAGGCACCTGTGGTCCCAGCTACTCGGGAGGCTGAGGCAAGAGAATCGCCTCAGCCCAAGAGCTGGAGGTTGCTGTCAGCTGTGTGAGGCCATGGCACTCTACCAAGGGCCATAAAGTGAGACTCTTGTCTCAACAACAACAAAAAAAGAGAACACGTGCATGTTCTCAACAATGCCTTTAAAAGTTATCTCTTAGATGCGGTGCCTGTGGCTCAGTGAGTGGGGTGCCGGCCCCATATGCTGGAGGTGGCGGGTTCAAACCCAGCCCCTGCCAAAAACTGCAAAAAAAAAAAAAAAGAAAAGGTATCTCTTAGAGGGCAGCGCCTGTGGCTCACCGAGTATGGTGCCGGCCCATATACCGAAGGTGGTGGGTTCAAACCCAGACTCGGAGGAACTGCAAAAACAGGAAAATAGCTGGGCATTGTGGCAGGCGCCTGTAGTCCCAGCTACTCGGGAGGCTGAGGCAAGAGAATCACCCAAGCCCAGGAGTTGGAGGTTGCTGTGAGTGGTGTGACACCACGGCACTCTACTAAGGGCGATAAAGTGAGACTCTGTCTCTACAAAAAAAAAAAGAGCTAATGCCCTTTATGGGCTTAAGCCAAAAACACATTTTCTGAGTATCTAATTTAGTAGAGATCAACTAATACAACAAGATGTGAGGATCTTCTATTCTAGGAGCAATGGCTGGAACAAATATTATTTCATTAAATGCTTTTCTTTTCTTTTCTTTTTTTTTTTTTTGAGAAAGAGTCTCACTTTGTTGCCCTTGGTAGAATGCCGTGGCGTCTCAGCTCACAGCAACCTCAAAGTCTCGGGCTTAAGTGATTCTCTTGGTTCAGTCTCCCAAGTAGCTGGGACTACAGGTCCCGCCACAACGCCCGGCTATATTTTTAGAGATGGGATGGCTCGGCGCTTGTGGCTCAGCGGGCTAAGGCGCCAGACATGTACACCTGAGCTGGTGGGTTCGAATTCAGCCCAGGGCCGGCCAAACAACAATGATGGCTGCAACCAAAAAATGGCCAGGCGTTGTGGCAGGCGCCTGCAGTCCCAGCTACTTGGGAGGCGGAGGCAAGAGACTCGCTTGAGCCCAGGAATTGGAGGTTGCTGTGAGCTGTGATGCCACAGCACTCTATCCAGGGTGACAGCTTGAGGCTCTATCTCAAAAAAAAAAAAAAAAAGAGATGGGAATCTCTCTCTGGCTTAGGCTGGTCTTGAACCTGTGAGCTCAAGCAATCCATCCGCCTCACCCTCCCAAGTGTTGGGATTACAGGCATGAACCACCTCACTTGGCTTATTTCATTTGATTGTTGTGAAAATCCATGGGTAGGCTCGGCGCCTGTGGCTCAATAGGCTGAGGCGCCAGCCACATATACCTGAGCTGGTGGGTTCGAATCCAGCCCCGGCCCGCCAAACAACAATGATAGCTGCAACCAAAGGATGGTCGGGGATTGTGACGGGCATCTGTAGTCCTGGCTACTTGGGAGGCAAAGGCAGGAGACTCGCTTGAGCCCAGGAATTGGAGGTTGCTGTCAGCTATGATGCCATAGCACTCTATCCAGGGTGACAGCTTGAGGCTCTGTCTCAAAAAAAAAAAAAAATCCATGGGTAATTATCATCATTTACAATTTTCAGCTAAAATGAAGGAAGGTACTACAGCTAATAAGGGTATAGACAAATAGTAGCTTTGTAACGTGTCAACTTGGTAATCTGAGCCACATTTCCTAGCATGCTCTTCCTTGCATGTTTAGGGCAGAGTCGGCCACCAAACACTTCACACAGGTGAAGGGAGGTGGACCAGAGCAAGAACTGTTGCTTTTAACACTCTGCAGACTAGTGCAGGGGAAATTTTTCTGAAGCTTCTCTGACTTTGGGGCAGGTGTGACTCAGTTCTTCCTTGAAGGGTGCCTTTTTTTTGTTTTTTTTTTTGTAGAGACAGAATCTCACTTTATCACCCTCGGTAGAGTGCCGTGGCATCACACAGCTCACAGAAACCTCCAATTCCTGGGTAGGCGATTCTCTTGCCTCAGCCTCCCCAGTAGCTGAGACTACAGGTGCCCACCACAACGCCCGGCTATTTTTTTTTTTTAATTGTTTGGGATTCATTGAGGGTACAAGAAACCAGATTACACTGATTGCATTTGTTAGGTAAAGACCCTCTTACAATCGGGTTAGCTTAGCTATTTTTTTGTTGCAGTTTGGCTGGGGCTGGGTTTGAACCCGCCATCCTCAGTATATGGGACCGACACCCTACCCACTGAGCCACAGACGCTGCCCTGTTTTTTTTTTTAATTCTTTTTTTGTAGAGACAGAGTCTCACTTTATTGCCCTCCGTAGAGTGCTGTGGCATCACACAGCTCACAGCAACCTCCAACTCCTGGGCTTAGGCGATTCTCTTGCCTCAGCCTCCCGAGTAGCTGGTACTACAGGCACCTGCCACAATGCCTGGCTATTTTTTGGTTGTAATTGTCATTGTTGCTTGGCAGGCCCAGGCTGGATTCGAACCCACCAGCTCTGTTGTATGTGGCTGGCGCCTTAGCCTCTTGAGCTACAGGAGCCGAGCTGAAGGGTGCCAGTTTTTCTTTTTTTTCTTTTTTCAAGCTGTCACCCTGGATAGAGTGCCATGGCATCACAGCTCACAGCAACCTCCAATTCCTGGGCTCACGTGAGTCTCCTGCCTCTGCCTCCCAAACAGCTGGGACCACAGGCACCCGCCACAATGCCCAGCCATTTTTTGTTTGCAGCCATCATTGTTGTTTGGCAGGCCTGGGCTGGATTCAAACCCACCAGCTCATGTGTACGTGGCTGGCGCCCTAGCCTGTTGAGCCACTGGCGCCGATCCTGGGTGCCAGTTTTTCTTGCAAGACACTTGCATCCTTTTTTTTTTTTTTTTGTCACCCTCAGGTGAGTGCTGTAGCATCATAACTCATAGCAACTCTTGGGCTCAAGCAGTCCTCTTGGCTCAGCCTCCTGAATAGCTGTGACTACAGGTGCCCACCACAAAGCCTGGCTAGTTTTAGAGACTGGGTCTTGTTCTTGCTCAGGCTGGTTTCAAACCCCTGAGCTCAGGGCAATCCACCTGCCTGGGCCTCTCAGAGTGCTAGGATTATATGCTTGGTGCCTGTAGCTCAGTGGCTAGGGTGCCAGCCACATACACCAGAGCCAGAGGGTTTGAATCCAGCTGGGCCTGCCAAACGACAATAACAACGACAACAAAAATATCTAGGTGTTGTGGCAGGCATCTGTAGTCCCAGCTACTTGGGAGGCTGAGGCAAGAGAATCTCTTAAGCCCAAGAGTTGGAGGGTGCTGTGAGCTGTGACACCATAGCACTCTACTCAGGGCCACATGGTGAGACTCTGTTTAAAAAAAAAAAGAAAGCCAAAATAGACTTCAGAGAGCCAAAAATCAAGGCATTGGCAGGGGTGTGCTCCTCTGGCTCCAGGGTAGAATCTATTTCTTTGCCTTTTCCAGCTTCCAGAGGCCACCTGCATTCCTTGGCTTGTGGCTCCTTCCTCCAATTTCTTTTTTTTTGAGACAGAGCCTCAAGCTGTCACCCTGGACAGAGTGCTGTGGAATCACAGCTCACAGCAACCTCCAATTCCTGGGCTCAAGTGAGTCCCCTGCCTCTGCCTCCCAAGTAGCTGGAACTATAGGCGCCCGCCACAACGCCCAGCCATTTTTTTGGTTACAGCTGTCATTGTTTGGTGGGCCGGGCTGCATTTGAACCTGCCAGCTCACGTGTACGTGGCTGGCGCCTTAGCCCGTTGAGCCACAGGCGCCGAGCCGCTTCCTTCCTTCCTTTCTTTTTTTGTAGACAGTCTCACTGTCATCCTGGGTAGAGTGCTGTAGTGTCATAGCTCACAACAACTTCAAACTCCTGGGGTTCAAGCAGTCCTCTTGCCTCAGCCTCCCTAATAGCTGGGACTACAGGTGCTTGCCACAACACGCAGGAAATTTTTCTACTTTTAGTAGACATAGAGTCTCACTCTTGCTCAGGCTAGTTTCAAACTCCTGAGCTCAGGCGATCCACCAGCCTCAGCCTCCCAGAGGGCTAGGATTAGATGGTTTGACCCACTGCACTCAGCCTCTCCCCTACTCTTCAACTAACATTTCTGTAAGTTTAAAATTATTTCAAAATTAAAAGTAAACAGTATGATGATTATAACTTTGATAGAAAATGGAAACTTTGAGATATAGACCATTTAAGCCACGGGGGTTTTCAGAAAAAGAGCAGTCAGGCTCGGCACCCATAGCACAGTGGTTACAGTGCCGGCTGGCAGGTTTGAACCCGGCTGGGGTCAGCCAAACAACAATGACAACTGCAACAAAAAAATAGCTGGGTGTTGTGGCGGGCGCCTGTAGTCCCAGCTATTTGGGAGGCTCAGGCAAGAGAATCGCTTAAGCCCAAGAACTTGGGGTTGCTGTGAGCTGTGACACCATGGCACTCTACCCAGGCCCACACAGTGACACTCCATCTCAAAAAAGAAAAGAAAAGAAAAGAAAAAGAGCAGTCACTTTGCTTAAAATGATGTCTACCCTTTCTCCTGTTGTGTGAGGTTTGCCTGCCAAGTGAATACAACTCAGATGAACAATCAGAACATAATCAGAACTCCAGAAACCCCATTCCATCTCCACCCCCATCCCAAGGGTAACCACTGTCTGCTCCGTTTTCATCCCCCCATCCTCAAGCCTGCCTCTCCTCCCTGACCCCCGCCTCCCAGTTATACCACTGTTCCCCACTCCCTGCCCCATGCCCCAGGAATAGCAATGGGGTGTGTTCAGCATCAGGGTGACATGATACAGGATCACATGAATATATCTACTCCAGGTCTGTTTTAGGCTGTGACATAACATCCTTTGGGTCAAAAAAGTGTGTTAAAGTGGCTACACTAAATGTTTTCAGAGAAATGAGGTACTTTGTACTGGGTAGCAAAACAATGAAACCTTTAGAGATGTCAGGTGGGAAAGAGGAGCTGGAAGGCTAGAAAATGGCAGGAGCCAGGCGTGGCAGTCTTAGCTACTCAGGGGGAGGTTTGAGGCCAGGAGTTTGGAGATGCCGTGTGCCTGTGAGTAGCCACTGCATTCCAGGCTGGCCAACATTGACAGACCCCACCTGCAGGAGGAGGAAGAGGAGGAGAAAGAAACAAAACTTCAGGAGAATGGAAAATAAAGAGCTGCTACCACCTGACAGCATTTTTGTTGGGTTTAGGTGGTAGAATATTCTACAGCCTTGGGTTTTGTGGGGAATTTAGGAAGCTCCAAAAAGCTGTTTGACTAGAAGCGAGTGGATGGAAAATGTGTCTCCTGCTTATGGAATTATCATAGTTTACATCTATGTTCTTGGTAGTTGAAGAAAGTTTATACTTACTTACCTTTCAATCTATCCTTATCTTGTTGAGACAATTATACAAAATTGTAAGAGTGTAGACAAGTCAAAGCAGAGGCTGTGCACAGTGGCTCACGCCTGCAATGCTAGCACTCTGGGAGCCTGAGGTGGGTAGATTGCCTGAGTTCACAGGTTCAAGACTAGCCTAAGCCCTGAGCCAGAGCGAGACCCTGTCTTCAAAAATAGCCGGGCATTGTGACAGGCGCCTGTAGTCCCAAGTATTTGGGAGGCTGAGGCAAGAGAATCGCTTGAGCCCAAGAGTTTGAGGTTGCTATCAGCTGTGATGCCACAGTACTCTACTGAGGATGACAAAGTGAGACTCTGTCTAAAAAGAAAACAAAAATTCAGAGTAGTGGGCTGGTCATTATCCTTTGTTATAAAGATGAGAGAAAGGTGAAGAATTTATATTATTGCAATTCCAAGGTTACTAATTAGGAAGTGTTGCCCATTTGGGACCAAGATCTGGGTCAAGATAAGTCTCTATGTATTATACACTTTTTCAGCATGAAATTGAGTTTCTGAATTATTTACTGGGAAGAACAAGATGTTCTCCTGTTACAGCCTGTTCTCTGAAAGGGCTTTATAATCAAATTCTGTGGACTGCATAATCTTCTCAAGGTTAGATTTTGGCAAAGCGTATCTTTTACGTTTGTTGTAGGAAATTACATCTTTTCATTGTTGAAATATTAATCCACCCAAGAAATTATAATGAACACACCCATTCTGTGATAATTCTCACTATGTTTACAAGATTTATGGTTTGTTAACTCCCATAGTTAAGTAACAAGAATACATTAGTGGGCAGTATGTTGGTCTTTGTTGTCTTAAAGGTCTGTTGGAAAGACACCAGTCTGTCATGTTTAACCAAACACAAAGAATAGTTTTTCTAGAGGACAGGCTGGGTCCTAAGGGGCAAGAACTTCCTTGGGTCTTTGGCTCCAGGTGGCTAGAGAGATCTGCTGGGCACAGGAGCCATGGCGGGATGGGCCTCGCCAAGGCTGAGTGCACATTCCAGCTATTGGCTCTCTGTGTCCCTGGCTCTGCCTCATCACTTCTGAATTGCTTTTGGTCTTAGCCTGTGGAGATGGTTTAGCCTGAATAAATAATCCTCAGTACTATGCAGCCTAGATCACTGGGAGACAGGCTCAGGGTTAATAAGGCACTCCTTGCAGCCAATGTCTTCCATGCACCTACTTTCCTTGCTGACCCGGACGGAGGAAATGGCTGGTTGACAAAATTTGACATTCTGAAGTCTAGTCAAAAATCATCTTAATCTCTCATCACAAATATTCATCCCTTAGACCTTTAGTGGCTTTAATTTATTTTCTTTTCTATAAACAGGGTTTCACTTTGAAGTGCAATTGCATGATCATAGCTCACTGCAGCCTCAAACTCTTGAGCTCAAGTGAGCCTCCTGACTCAGCCTCCTGAGTAGTTGAGACCATAGGCATGCACCACCACAGCCAGCTAATTGTTTTTCTTTTTCTTTCTTTCTTGTTTTTGAGACAGAGTCTCGGTGGCGTCACAGCTCACAGCAACCTCCAGCTTTTGGGCTTAGGCAATTCACTTGCCTCAGCCTCCCGAGTAGCTGGGACTACAGGCACCCGCCAGAATGCCCAGCTATTTTTTTGTTGTTGTTGCAGTTTGGGGTCGGGTTTGAACCTGCCACCCAGGCACCGCCAGGCCCTTGTCTTTTATATCGCGCATGGAAACCATCAGAAAACTGTCTGATGAGCTTACCTTCAAAATACATGTAGAACAGTGTTCTCAACCTTCCTAATGCCTCAGCCCTTTAATGCAGTTCCTGTGGGTGCAGACACGCTGATCTGAGAACCACTGATCTAGAATTTAAGCCCTCCTCACCTGGATAACAACAACCATCGCCCACATACCTTCCTGCTTCTACCTTCATCATGTTACCTATTCTCAACAAGCAGCTGGAGGGATCCTGTTAAAACCAAAGTCAGATCTGTCCCTTGTCCCTCAAAATCCTTCAACTGCTCCTATCTGACCCAGAGGAGAAGCTCGAGTCCCGTAGGATCCAGCCCCTCTCCTGCTTCTCTGACCTCCTGTCTTCCTGTTCTTCCCTTTTCACCCTCTGCTCCGGCCACACTGCTGGGGATGTTCCCCAGACACGCCGGGCACACTGCTGCCTCAGGGCTTCGTACTTGAATTCCTCCTGCAGGAATGCTTCTCGCCTAGAAAACTGCCTGGCCCAGGCCCTCCCATCTTTCAACTATTGGCTTAAATATCACATTTTCCTAAATAAAAGTGAAACTTAACCTCACTCTGAAACCCCATTTCCCTTTTCTTCTTCCTCCTTTTTCTTCCTCCATTGCACTTCAGACCTTCTGATGATCCACTGAAAACTGTGCCCATCTAGTTTATTGTCTTTCTCCTCCCATTTTATGAAGACATGCAGAGATTTATAACACATAAATCTTCTAATACATCTGGAGCTATTAGGAAGGCTGACATACATACAGTAGGCATGCAATAAATATTTACTGCATGTTTAACGAAAAATTGCTCAACCAGATTATCCATCAAATATGAGATAGTTAGCCTTTCAACATTCACTCACAAATCTTTTGGCTGCTTTGGTGCTTAGATCCAAAGACAATCCGCAGGCCGGGCGCAGTGGCTCACACCTGTAATCCTAGCTCTCTGGGAAGCCAAGACAGGCAGATTGCTTGAGCTTTGGAGTTTGAGACCAGCCTGAGCAAGAGTGAGAGAGACCCTGTCTCTTTAAAAAAATAGAAAACTGGCTTGGCGCCTGTGGCTCAAGCGGCTAAGGCACCAGCCACGTACACAAAATGGCTGGGTGTTGTGGCAGGCGCCTGTAGTCCCAGCTACTTGGGAGGCGGAGGCAAAAGACTCACTTGAGCCCAGGAATTGGAGGTTGCTGTGAGCTGTGATGCCACAGCACTCTATCCAGGGTGACAGCTTAAGGCTCTGTCTCAAAAAAAAAAAAAAAAAGTAGTGGTAGGATTAATTAGGAAGGGAGTCAGGGAGAACTTTGAGAAGGATCTTAGACGACTGAGGGACTGAACTGAGTGAAAAGGAGATAAAAAGAATGATTGGGGGGCCAGTGCAGTGGCTCATGCCTGTAATCCCAGCACTCTGGGAGGCCAAGGTGGGTGAATTGCCTGAGCTCACAGGTTCAAGACCAGCCTGAGCCAGAGCGAGACCTTGTCTTTAAAAATAACCAGGCTTTGTGGCGGGCACCTGTAATCTCAGCTACTGGGAGTCTGAGGCAATAGAAGCCCAGGAGTTTGAGGTTGCTGTGAGCTATGACACCACAAGGCCAACAGGTGCCTATGGATTGTCTTTGTTATTTTATTTATTTATTTAGACAGTCTCACTCTGTTGCTTTGGGTAGAGTTCTGTGGCGTCATCACAGCTCACAGTAACCTCAAACTCTTGGGCTCAAGGCATCCTCTTGCCTCAGCTTCCCAAGTAGCTGGGACTACAGGCTCCTGCCACAATGCCCGGCTAAGTTTTCTACTTTTTTTTTTAGAGACAGAGTATCACTTTGTTGCCCTTGGTAGAGTGCCAAGTGGCGTCACAGCTCACAGCAACCTCTAGCTCTTGGGCTTAAGTGATTCTCTTGCCTCAGACTACTGACTAGCTGGGATCATAGGCACCTGCCACAACGCCTAGCTATTTTTTTGTTGTTGTTGCAGTTTGGCCGGGGTCGGGTTTGAACCCTGCACCCTCGGTTATGGGGCTGGTGCCCTACTCACTGAGCCACAGGCGCTGCCAGTTTTCTTTTCTTTTCTTTTTTTTTTTGAGACAGAGCCTCAAGCTATCACCCTGGATAGAGTGCTGTAGCATCACAGCTCACAGCTGGGCTCAAGCGATTCTCCTGCCTCCGCCTCCCAAGTAGCTAGGACTACAGGCGCCTGGCACAACACCCGGCCATTTTTTGGTTGCCCCTGTCATTGTTGTTTGGTGGGCCCGGGCTGGATTTGAACCCGCCAGCTCAGGTGTACGTGGCTGGTGCCTTAGCCTGTTGAGCCACAGGCGCCGAGCCCCTACCACTACTTTTAAATTTCCTTAAGTACCACTTAATAGATTATTTCCAATGCAAGACCCAGCCCCACAATGGCCGAGTAGGATAAGGGCCTCATGGCTTCTCTCAAAGACAGCATAAGGGGAATCAGCGTCTCTAGAGACATAAGGTGGGTAGGAAAAGAACATTTTCAGGAACAACAGTGGAGGCTGCTTTAGGGAGAAGATCCCAAAACTGCAGGGGTAGGGCATCCTGAGGATACATTCCCAGGAACTTTGGCATCTGTCAGCTTCCTGGCCATATGGCTCCTTGCGCCCTCTGTGGCCAACCTGCTTCACCCTCTGTCACAGGTCTCTGTCCTCCTGAGTCCTCCTCCCCAGAAGAGAACACACCCCTGGCCTCCCAGCCTTGCCCTGAGGCAGGTTCAGCACCCTCTGGTTTCCTTCTTGTGACCTTGCCTGCCCACAGGTG
Organism: Perodicticus potto; assembly: GCA_963574655.1. Classification (NCBI taxonomy): domain Eukaryota; kingdom Metazoa; phylum Chordata; class Mammalia; order Primates; family Lorisidae; genus Perodicticus; species Perodicticus potto. The sequence continues at coordinate 15,051 of CAUYRH010037553.1, read as the reverse complement.
AGCCTTTGGACCCATGGTCAGGAAGGAGAAGATCTCAGTAGGCACAAGAGGAAATCTAAAGAGGAACTGAATAAGGAAGAAAAATTCTAAGCAAGAAATTCTAAAGGGCTAGGGAAGAAGAGAGAGCTCTGAGGTCTCTGGGTGCCTCCACTGGGGAACATTCCCTTTGCAGCTCACTGATTTAAACAATGGGTAAATGCAAGCTGGGAGCTACAGCAAGAACACCCAATGTCTGGTGGTGAAATTTAACACCTAATTGCAGTAATCAGGTACACCTTTGCAACATGAAGAAAGTGTCTTGGGGATGGTGCCTGTGGCTCAAAGGAGTAGGGCTCTGGCCCCATATGCCAGAAGTGGCAGGCTCAAACCCAGCCCTGGCCAAAAACTGAAAAAAAAAAAAATAGACGAGGGCCTGAGGGACTTAGGAAAGGTTTTTGTGAAGGAGTAGTTTAGGGTTTAGGTGGATCCTTTCAAGCTAGAGGACAAGAGAGGAGACCTGGAGAGAAGGTGATCTGGGCAGCCACAGGGAAGAGAGAAGGTAGGTGTCACTTAAGGAGAGCTTTTATACCTGATGTTTCTGGAAGAAAACAGGAGGCATAAATTAGTTGGGATAATTGAGGAGAGTTAATGACAGTACAATTTATAAGGGTGTGGGTAGAGTTAAAATAAATCAGAAGGGGAAGGTGAAGTACCCTGGGCTCCCTCCAACAATGCCTCTCATCAGGAGAGAAGCCCAAGGGCTTAAGGGCAGGGCGGTGGGGGTATTAACACCTAGAGAGGGTTACAAGATGGAGAGGTGCTGTCCCATAGGAATAGAAGCTTGGCAGGAAGGGAGCTGGAACTGGGAAACCCCAGCCTCACACTCTTCCCACGCTTCCAACTCCTGCAAGGGGACTGCTATCAGAGCCACCTATCGGAAAACCAAGGACAAGGGAGCTGTGCTTTGTGCTTTGAGTGGAGCAGGGTGGAGGGCAGAATGGCCCAAGCAGCTTTAAAAGCAAAGCCAAGGAGACTGGATTTGAGGTGACTGGGAATGAGAAAGGCCTGGATAGAGAAGTAATGTGTTAAGTGGTACTTAAGGCACTCAACTGAGGGTGACAAAGTAAGACTCCGTCTCAAAAAAAAAGCATTTTTATATAACTGCATCATGTTGAGGGCAAGGCATTATCCAAAGAACTTTACACGCACTCTCTCCAGAAATGCCCACAAACCACTTGAATATGAGTTGTTCTAGGTATCTAATGAGCACTAAATAGAACGTGTACATGATTAGCTCAGTGTCCAGGTTATAAAAACTTTTAGTAATGTTATGTCAGTTGTCACTCTCAATTTAAAGATCATTAAACAAAAACAAAAGCTACTGAGCAGAGAGGTTGCCCATCTCCAATATTCAAACACAGGCACATTTTGATTCTAGCTCCTGGGTTTCCAAAGTCTTGTCCAAACACATTATGTTTTCTCTAATACTGTGAGAAACATCTCAATGAAGGAACTGGTAAGATCTGGAGACAGACCTGGGCCAGTGCCTGCAAGCTGGGAACAGGGACAGAAGCCAATGACAAAGAAAAGAAGGGCAGAAGCTGCAGAGGAAAGAGATAAATGTGGAAACAATTTGTGGAGGGAGGCAGGACAAGTAGCATAGAAGGGAAAGCTGTTTGGGATGGACTTAAATGGAAGAAAAGGTCCTGTGGGAAAGATGACACCACCAGGAGGGGGACAAAGGGCCTTAGGAGTTAGATGGAGGATCTGTCAGTGACTGAGAGCTTATCAAAAGATAGAATACCGGAATCTGCTTGGCGTGGTAGTTGCATCTGTTCTTAGCCTGTGCTCTCTCTTTCCCCTTTCCGCCCGCTCACCTCGCTCTGCCATGCCCTGCTCAGAAGAGGCACTCGTCGTGTCCCCCAGCAAGCGGGCCGGAACCGAGGAGAAGGGCAGCATCCAGCTCTGCTTTGCCCGGCTCTCGGAGCACGCCACGGCCCCGTCCCAGGGGTCCGCCTGGGCTGCAGGCTACGACCCGTACAGTGCCTATGATTATACAATACCACCCATGGAGAAAGCTATGAAGACAGACATTTAGATAGCTCTTCCGTCTGGGTGTTATGGAAGAGTAGAGCTCCACGTTCTGGCTTGGCTGCAAAACACTTTACAGATATAGGAGCTGGTGTCATAGATGAAGATTATAAAGGAAATGTTGGTGTTGTACTATTTAATTTTGGCAAAGAAAAGTTTGAAGTCAAGAAAGGTGATCGGATTGCACAGCTCATTTGTGAACAGATTTTTTATCCAGAAATAGAAGAAGTTCAAGTTTTGGATGACACTGAAAGGGGTTCAGGAGGTTTTGGTTCCACTGGAAAGAATTAAAATTTATGCCAAGAATAGAAAATGAAAAATTGTACCTTTTTCTTACAAATAGTTTTTGATTAAGTGTTTTGCATTTCTGTAAACTATACCTCTTTTTTTTTGGCCAGGGCTGGGTTTGAACCCCCCACCTCTGGCATATGGGACCGGCGCCCTACTCCTTTGAGCCACAGGCGCCACCCAAACTATACCTTTATCGTCAATAAAAATATTTTGTTTTCTTATGATCTATTGGGATCACATAGAAACTTTGTTTTTTTCTGCAAGTGATAGTTGTATGTTTGTCAGCTTAATGGTGTCTGAATACAAAGTGCCTTTTTTTAGTCAAAGGCACACCAATTGCAGATTCCAAAAAACCCTGTATTTAATTCAATAAATGACACCTCTTCAACTTTTGCTTTCATTGCTTTAAATCATAACTGATACTTTTTAGTCAATGAACTTAATTCTTTAACAGATACAAATTATTGCATATACTGGACTAAAAGAAATAAAGAGGAGAGGTTAAAGTTCTTTGTTTTTTCTCTTCACAAGTCCCCCCCAAATTATTTTTAATAAATAATCTTAAGATTATTTATGAAGGTGAAAAGAATAGAATCCTGGGTTTTTTTTTTTTTTGAGACAGAGCCTCAAGCTGTCACCCTGGATAGAGTGCTGTGGCATCACAGCTCACAGCAACCTTCAATTCTTGGCCTTAAGCGAGTCTCCTGCCTCCGCCTCCCAAGTAGCTGGAACTACAGGTGCCTGCCACAACGCCTGGCTATTTTTTGGTTGCAGCCATCATTGTTGTTTGGCGGGCCCGGGCTGGATTCGAACCTGCCAGCTCAGGTGTACGTGGCTGGCGCCTTAGCCGCTTGAACCACAGGCGCCCAGCCACCCAGCTATTTTTTTGTTGCAGTTTGGCTGGGGCCGAGTTTGAACCCGCCACCCTGATCCATGTTACTGTGGACACGTAATTTCACCTCCACGTACGGATTCAGTATGTGGTATTATTGCCCTGGAGGTCCAACAGCAAACACTAGATGCCTGGTGAATGATCCTAAATTCAGTTAAATAAATTTACATTAATATTAGACTTGGGCTTGGTGCCCATAGCTCAGTAGTTAGGGCGCCAGCCATATACACCAGGGCTGGTGGGTTCGAACCCGGCCTGGGCCTGCTAAACGACGACAACTACAATAAAAAGATAGCCAGGCATTGTAGCCGGTGCCTGTAGTCCCAGCTACTTGGGAGGCTGAGGCAAGAGGATCAACTTAAGCCCGAGTTTGAGGTTGCTGTGAGCTGTGACTCCATGGCACTCTACTGAGGGTGACACAGTGAGACTGTGTGTCAAAAAAAAAAAAAAAATTAGACTTCGAAAGATGTTAACTAATTTTCTTTGCACCATCTCCATTTTCTTTTCTTTTTTTCTTTTTGAGACAGAGTCTCACTATGTCGCCCCTGATAGAGTGCTGTGGCGTCACAGCTCACAGGAACCTCCAACTCTTGGGCTTAAGCGATTCTCTTGCCTCAGTCTCCCGAGTAGCTGGGACTACGGTTGCCCACCCCAACGCCTATTTTTTTGGCTGTGGTTGTCACTGTTGTTTGGCAGGCCCACGCTGGGTTTGAACCTGCCAGCTGCAGTCTATGCAGCTGGTGCCCTAGTCGTTTTGAGCTACAGGCGCTGAGCCCATTTCCGTTTTCTTATCTCACTTTTCAGTCTTCCAAAACTGACCCTAACCTATATTTTAAACTCATTTTTGACCATTCCCTTATGTGAATTGTTGGAACCAGACTGGTTTGCTCATTACTTTCCAGATACACTTTTCACATTTAATGATTTTGGGTCTCCTAAGTGGTGGTGACTAGGAAGACCCCACTGATTTCTTTTTTCTTATTTTATTTTATTTTTTTGAGACAGAGTCTTACTTTGTCACCCTCTGTAAAGTGCTATTGGCATCACAGCTCACAGCAACCTCAAACTCTTGAGCTTAAGTGATTATCTTGCCTCAGCCTCCCAAGCAGCTAGGACTTAACAGGCACCTGCCACAACGCCCGGCTATTTTTAGAGATGGGGCTCTTGCTCTTGCTCTTGGTCTTGAACCCGTGAGCTCAGGGCAATCCAACCACCTCGGCCTCCCAGAGTGCTAGGATTACAGTCATTAACAAACTCTGGGCTCAAGAAATCATCCTATGCTGGGCACAGTGGCTCACACCTGTAATCCCAGCACTTGGGAGGCCAAGGAGGGTGGATTGCCTGAGCTCGCAGGTTTGAGACCAGCCTGAACCAGAGCGAGACCTTGTCTCTAAAAAAATAGCTGGGCGCTATGGCTGGCGCCTGTAGTCCCAGCTGCTTGGGAGGCTGAGGCAAGAGGATCACTTGAACCCAAGAGTTTGAGGTTGCTGTGAGCTAAGATGCCATAGCACTCTACCAAGGGTGCCAAGTGAGACTATCCAAAAAAAAAAAAAAAAAGCAATTCTCCTGCCTCAGCCTCCCCAGTAGCCAGGAAGACTACAGGTAAACACCACCACTCAAAGCTAATTTTTCCTTTTTTCTTTCTTGAGGTCTTGCTCTTGCTCAGGAGAGTCTCCAACTCCTGAGCTCAAGCAATCCACCCTTGGCAACCACTGTTGGCAGGTACCAACTATTGAATTGCTGATGGACAATATATTCCCTTCCTGTCTTCGGCAGGCATATATGAGAGTCACATCTGGGTTTCTGTCATTCGGGAGTTAAATGGGCAAGATCATCTGCCTCTTGTCAAAATTTGCCCACAGGCGCCTGTGGCTCAGGGGTAGGGCACTGGCCCCAAATACAGAGAGTGGTGGGTTCAAACCTGGCCCCAGCCAAACTGCAACAAAATAATAGCTGGGCGTTGTGGCGGGCACCTGTAGTCTTAGCTACTCAGAAGGCTGAGGCAGGAGAATCGCCTAAGCCCAGGAGTTGGAGGTTGCTGTGAGCTGTGTGACGCCACAGCACTCTACTGAGGGCGATAAAGTAAGACTCTGTCTCTACACACACAAAAAAAATTCTTTGTCTCTTTTAAAAGTACAGAGAGAGTATCTATCATGGATGTCAGAGGAAGTTGTAAGAAGTCTATCAGGGCTCTTGCAAAGGAAAACTCCTGTCATCACTTCTGATCTCTCATAAGGGTTACCATGCTATCAATACCAGCATTATAATTTCAGACAATGCCAGTGCTGGAGATAGAAACTCTTCTGGGAGCTATCTTTTATGATATTGTTACAAAATGAAATACACAACTCCTTGGTCAATTATTTGAAGTTTAAATCCTCCCATCCTTTTTTTTTTTTTTTTTTTTTGAGACAGATCTCACTCAGTTGCCCTAGGCTAGAGTGCCACAGTGTCAGTCAAGCTCAAAGCAGCCTCAAAAGCCTGAGCTCAAGAGATCCTCCGGCCTCAGCCTCTCAAGTAGCTGGGACTACTCTATAACGCCTGGCTAATTTTTTTTTTTTTTTCTATTTTCAATAGAGAGGGGGTCTTACTCAGGCTGGTCTGGAACTCCTGCCGTCAAGTGATCTTTGTGCCTGAGCCTCCTAAGAGTGCTAGGATTAAGGCCAGGCTCGGTGGCTTACACCTGTAATCTCAGCACTTGGGAGGCCGAGATGGGTGGATTGCCTGAGCTCACAGGTTCGAGACCAGCCTGAGCCAGAGCGAGACTCCCGTTTGTAAAAATAGCCAGGCATTGTGGCAGGCACCTGTAGTCCCAGCTACTGGGGAGGCTGAGGCAAGAGTATGGCTTAAGCCCAGGAGTTTGAGGTTGCTATGAGCTATGACACCCCAGGGCACTCTACTGAGGGTGACAAAGTGAGACTCAGTCTCAAAAAAAAAAAAAAATGCTAGGATTATAGGTGTGAGTCACTTCACCTGGTTAATTTCTCTATTTAGTGGAGCCCGACCCCAGCTCTTGCTTGGGCTGGTCTTTAACTCCTGAGCTTGAGCAATTTTTCCTCTCTCAGCCTCCCAAAGTGCTAGGTTTATAGGCGTGAACCACTGTATCCTGCCTCAACTTCAACTTTTTAATGTAATGTCTCTTCCTCTTCATTTGCATAATCACTGCCCTAAGGCATCTTCCTTTCTTTTCAGGGGTCTACAGAGTGGTTTTCCTGCCTCTTGTCCTTAACCTTCTGAAACCTATACTTAGAGAAGGAATCCTTTCTGGCTTAGTATCCTTCAAATGGTCCCAATTTCAACCTCCAACTTAATGGTCCCATTGTCTCCAAAGTCATTCCAAGTAATTATCCTGGAGTTCCTTAAACTTGAAAACATATTCACATCTTGGCCCTTTATTGTTTATATGCTTGAAATCCCCTCCCACACTCTGTAGTCTGGATAACCCACACTTCCCTAACTTTTACACCTCCCACAGGCAAGTTGATCTCCAGTCCTTCTCACCCCTACATTTTGGTATTATTTGCTTACACCTGTTTCCTCTAGGACACACTTAAGTCTTTGAGGGCAAAGCTGTGGCTTATTCCTTCATCTTTTTATCACCATCATTTGGTAGTGTTTGCTAAGGTAAAAACAGATTTACTCAGTAGCCCATACATTTTTAGTAATCTCACAGACACACCACATACACACACGTGAGCTTTTGCTGTTTGATATAAGCCAGCTCATATATGGTGCTTACTATACACTAGGAACATATACTAACTCATTAAATCCTTACCAACCTATGATGTGGGCACCATTTTTTTTCTTGTTTTTGAGGGAGGATCTTACTTTGTCACCTTGTCATAGCCCACTGCAACCTTGAACTCCTGGGCTTAAGTGATCTTTCTGCCTCATCCTCCCTAGTACCTGGGACTACTTGTGACTGCCACCTCACCTGGCACAATTTTAATTTTCTGTTTTTTTTTGTAGAGAAGGGGTGTTACTATGCTGCCCAGGTGTGGGCACTAATATCAAGGTCACACATCTATTAGCTAGTGGAGCCAGGACAAAGTTCAGGCAGCAAGTCTCGCCCCAGTCTGACACATTTAACTTTTGTATGCTGCGGAGGTTATTGTTAATAGTAGTCAACACGCATCCTGCGGGGGCAGGGGCATTGGTTTTGTTTTGGCCGGGGCCGGGTTCAAACCCGCCACCGCCGTCATATGGGGCCAGCGTCGTACTCCTTGAGCCACAGGCGCTGCCCAGCATTGGTTTTGTTCACCGAAGAACTTTTAGGGCTCAGTCCAGGACACACCGGGTGCGCTGAGGTAGTTAATCCAGTTAGGGCAGAAGCCCACCAAGCAATTAAGGGACTTTCTGCCGTGTCCACCCCTCTAACTTGAAATGCTGTCACGGTCTTCTCTTCCTCAGAGGCGTCTGCGCCTGCCCGCACTGCCCTCTGCCCGCAATCCCCCTGCCCACCCATCCCCGGGCACACCCTCAGCTGCATTTTATTTAACGTTTTCTCTCTACGAAGAGACTGCTGGGTTCTTCATCCTTCAGCGACACTGAGTCTCAGTCAAGGTGTGCGACCTGCTCCAAGCATCAACGGGTCAGTGCTGGACCCGGCGACCCCTCCCCGACCGGGGGATCCCGCAGTCCCTCTCCCGGCCGCAGGGGGCCAATCTGGGGACGTTCCCCTCTCCGCGGCCGGCGGATTCTCAGTTTTGAGGTTTCCGAGTCCTCGAAGTAATCTTTCGTGGGAAGCAAAACACGTTGGCCCCAGACGACCGTCTGTCAAGTGTCCCTTCCCAACGACCTGGAAGTAGACGAACTCGCTGCCAGGACTCGCCCCGCATCGTTTGGCCCCGTGGTTCCGCCTCAGGGGCCGAGTGACCACCCCCTCGCCCGGCCCCGGCGCCGCTGCTGGCCCGACCTCCGCCCCCGGCTGCCGCGGCGCCGCCTCACAAAGGCCGGGACCGCCTCACCACGCGCAGGGATCCCGGGCCACGCGCGCTCCCTTCCCCCACTCGCCGCTGCAACCCGGGACCCAGGCTCTTGCCTAGCCGCCACATTCTCCTTGCTGCGACCCCGGCGGCGGAGGAGAGGTGGGGAGAAGCTTGCTTTCCCGGGGAGTGAGCCACAGTCTGTGCCTGCGCCGCTCCCCCCGCGCCCCCGCAGAGGAACTACTTTTCCGCTCGCGGGGAGGGACTACTTCCTCCCCCGCGGAGGCGCAGGGCCCTGGCGGCGCGCACGGCATGGTGGCGTCGGCGGCGGCGGCGGCGCGCGCCTGAGGAGAGGGGACGCCGGCCCGGTCAGGCTTCGGCGCGGCCTACACGCTTCGCTTGCCCGCTCGCCCCTCCCTCCCCGTGCCCGGCTATGGCGGAGCCCTCGTCCGCCCGACGTCCGGTGCCCCTCATCGAATCGGGTAAGCTGCGCGGCCACGCCACCGCTGCCCGGCGCCCCCGGGGTCCCCAGCCCGTCCCCTCCGCACCCGGTCTTGACTCGGTTCCCCCCGGTCTTCCCGCAGAGCTGTACTTCCTCATCGCCCGGTACCTATCGGCGGGCCCGTGTCGGAGAGCGGCCCAGGTGAGTGTGGGCCCGCGGGCGCGGCCTCGGTTTCCCCCCTGCCGCCGCGGGTCTCTGGCGGAGGGCGGGGACGGAGCGGGCGCTCCCCGAGCCGGACCCCACCCCTGACCGCGCGTCTCTCGGCTGCAGGTGCTGGTGCAGGAGCTGGAGCAGTACCAGGTCTGTGCCCGCCGGTCCCCGCGCGCCCCCCGCGCCCCCCGCCCGACCTTGGCCGGAGGGATGCTTGCCCGCGCCCCCACCCCCTGCGCCGAGCGGCCGTCTCTAGCGTGCGTTTCATGTCTTTCCAGCTGTTGCCGAAGAGGCTGGACTGGGAGGGCAACGAGCACAACAGGAGCTACGAGGAATTGGTGAGCATTGGACGCGTTCCTTGCCCGCGTCCCCCGCGCACCCGCCCCCGGCCCCGAGCCCCGCGCGCGGGTCCTGCCCGGCGGCCGGAGCGTGTGCGGCGCGCCGGGGGCGGCGGAGGGGACAGCGGCCCTAATCCCCTGGAGGTGTAGTTCTGGTTTTGAGACTGTTAGGTCTGTTTTGGCCGGAAACAGTCTGAACGGGGCGACGCGGGGCGGGTCGGGTCGTGCGGAGGACCTGCGGCGGGTCTCGGCGTCCAGGTGCGGCTGCCCACGGGCGGGTGGTCAGCGCGGGCCAGCCAGTCCGCTGGGCCCTCCCAGCGCCTCTCGTCCCCGCTGCCGGCCTTGTAACCCGGGCTCTGATTGGTCTCCTCTCTTCTGCCAGGGCCGGTTCTCCCAACCACTTGTTCCCTAGGAATAGAACCTTTGGAAGGTGGAGAAGGTTCCTGTGTTTGATTTTTCTTTTCTTTCCCTTTTTTTTAAAATCTAAAGACATAAAAAATCTTGCTGCTTCGTGATAACGACATTTGAATTTTTTGCTACTCTGTATGGAGCAATATGAAGTTGATTTATTTTGATGTTTTAGATTGCTCTTGGTGTGCATAACAATATAGGCTCCCCCCCCCCGCCCCCGAGAGTGGTTTTTTTTTTTTTTTTTCTGTAGAGACAGAGTCTCATCTTATCACCCTCGGTACAGTGCCGAGGTGTCACACAGCTCCCAGCAACCTTCAACTCCTGGGTTTAGGTGATTCTCTTGCCTCAGCCTCCCGAGTAGCTGGGACTACAGGCGCCCGCCACAACGCCCGGCTATTTTTCTGTTTTGCAGTTCGGCCAAGGCCGGGTTTGAACCCGCCACCTTCGGTATATGGGGCTGGCGCCCTACTAGTTGAGTCACAGGGGCTGCCCCCCCCCCTTTTTTTCCAGAGACAGAGTCTCACTTTGTGGCCCTGGGTAGAATGCCGTGGCTTCACAGCTCACAGCAACCTCCAGCTCCTGGGCTTAGCAGTGCTCTTGTCTCAGCCTCCCGAGTAGCTGGGACTACAGGCACCCGCCACAACGCCCGGTTATTTTTTTGTTGCAGTTTAGCCGGGCCAGGTTTGAACCTGCCACCCTCGGTATATTGGGCTGGCGTCCGATACTCACTGAGCCACAGGCACTGCCCAACAATATAGGCAGGTCTGTTTTTTTTTTTTTTAAACTATTAACGGGCCTTTCACTTCTCTTTTACTTTATGAATTTCTTAGTTGCTCTCACCATAATTTGGTTGTAGCCACAATTATATCATTTGCAGAGATTTGTTTATCTTTAGTGCAAAAAAGCACTTTAAAAGAAAAGATTTTCACCAATTTATTAGGACAAAGATTTTTTTTGGTTGCCAGGCCTTATTTAGCATCTTGTGTAGAGAAAACAATTGAAAAAGAACAAAAGCTTCTAAACGATTTTTTACCAAGGTTCCTTTAAGATATGTAAACAGAAGGTGGTAGAATTTTATTACCATTCTTGAATTACGAAGCAAACTAAGGGATTTGGCCTTTATATGAACAATTGAGCCTAGTGAAAGTAACAAAGAGGGGCAGTGCCTGTGGCTCAGTGAGTAGGGCACTAGCCCCTTATACCGAGGGTAGGGGGTTGGAGCCCGGCCCCTGCCACACTGTAACAAAAAGATAGCCTGGCATTGTGAGGGGAGCCTGTAGTGCCAGCTACTCTGGAGGCTGAGGCAAGAGAATCACCTAAGCCCAGGAGTTGGAGGTTGCTGTGAGCTATGCAGACATGGCACTCTACCCAGGGCGATAAAGTGAGACTGAGTCTCAAAATCAAACAGTAACAAAGAATCTTAACATTTGTCTTCTTTGAGTTTGAAGTAAACACTGAATTTTTTTGGGACAGGCGTGGTGGGTCACACCTGTAGTCTCAGGACTTTGGGAAGGTGAGGCTGGAGTATCACTTGAGGCCAGGAATTGTAGAATAGCCTGGCCAACATGAGATCCATTTCTACAAAAAGCAGAAGAGGTAGCCAAGTGTTGTGCACCTGTAGTCACAGCTACTTCTTTTTTTTTTTTTATTATTATTTTTATTTATTTTTTTGAGACATAGAGTCTCACTATGACACCCTCAGTAGAATGCTGTGGCATCACAGGTCACAACAACCTCAAACTCTTGGGCGTAAGAGATTCTCTTGCCTCAGCCTCCCAAGTCCTTGGACCACAGGCACCCGCCACAAAGCCTGGCTTTTTTTTTTTTTTTGAGACAGAGCCTCAAGCTGTCACCCTGGAGAGAGTGCTGCGGCATCACAGCTCACAGCAACCTCCAATTCCTGGGCTCAAGCAAGTCTCTTGCCTCCACCTTCCAAGTAGCTGGGACTACAGGTGCCCACCACAACGCCCGGCCATTTTTTGGTCGCAGCCGTCATTGTTTGGTGGGCCCAGGCTGGATTCGAACCCGCCAGCTCAGGTGTACGTAGCTGGCGCCTTAGCCCATTGAGCCACAGGCGCCAAAACCACAGCTACTTCTTAAGCTTAGGAGTTTTTAGTCTGTATTGAGCTGTGATCCCATTACTACCCTCTCACTTTTGCTTAGGTTGGGTTTGAATTACTGGCCTAAAGCAATCCTCCTGTCTCAGCCACCCCAAATTCAAGGATTACAGGTGTGAGCCTCCTGTCTGGTCTAATTTTTGGCTTTTGCTATGAGAATGAATTTTTTGGTATATGACTTTGATTTGGCTGTGACATATCTATCTTTGCCTGATGGGTATCATCTTCCTACTTTACCTTCCTCTTTCCACCCCAGCACTCAACAGATGATGATAAACCAGAGGAGAATTATTCTTTGTTTTGAGAATTATTCTTTTGTTAGGGTATATGTACAGCTTCTAGGCCTCCAATGATGTTTTTTTGTTTTGTTTTGTTTTTAGAGAGTGAGTCTCCCTCTGTTGCCCTTGGTAGAGTGCTATGGTGTCACAGCTCACAGCAACCTCCAGCTCTTGGGCTTAGGCGATTCTCTTGCCTCAGTCTCCTGAGTAGCTAGGACTACAGGCACCCACCACAACGCCTGGTTGTTTTTTTGTGGCAGTTTGGCCAGGGCTGGGTTCGAACCCACCACCCTTGGTATATGGCACCGGTGCCCTACTCACTGAGTCATAGGTGCCGCCCTGTTTTGTTTTTTGTGACAGTCTCACGTTTTCACCCTTGGTATACTGACTGCCATGGTGTCACAGCTTACAGCAACCTCAAACTCCTGGGCTCAAGTGATTCTCTTGTTTCAACCTCCCAAGTAGCTGGGACTACAGCCACAAAGCCCAGCTCTTTTTAGAGATGGGGTCTTGCTGTAGCTCAGGCTGGTCTCAACCAGTGAGCTCAAGCAATCCACCTGCCTCAGCCTCCTAGAGTGCTAGGATTACAGGTATGAGCCACTGAGTGGGGCCCAAAGTTTTTTCTTTGAGAAGCATTCCAGAGGCAGGGGTGGTGGCTCCTGCCTGTAATCCTAGCACCCTGGGAGGCTGAGGCTGATGGAGACCAGCCTGAGCAAGAGCAAGACCCCATCTCTTAAAAAAAAAAAAGCCGGGCATTATGGCGGGTGCCTGTAGTCCCAACTACTGGGGAGGCTGAGGCAAGAGAATCACTTGAGCCCAAGAATTGGAGGTTGCTGTGAGCTATGATGCCAGAGCACTGTACTGAGGGCAATAAGGTAAGAATCTTTAAAAAAAAAAAAAAAAAAAAAAAAAAAAGCTGGCTTTGAGCAGCGCTGTGGCTCAAAGCAGTAGGTTGCTGGCCCCATATGCTGGAGGTGGCAGGTTCAAACCCAGCCCCGGCCAAAAACTCCAAAAAAAAAAAAAAAAAACTGAAGGTACATAAATGAGAATAATACATTATATCTCTATGTAGGAGTACGGTTGACAAATTTGAATTTTGAGTTTTACTAATTTGTTATATTTGTTTTTATTTTTTTTTTTTTTGAGATAGAGCCTCAAGCTGTCACCCTGGATAGAGTGCTGTGGCATCACAGCTCACAGCAACCTCCAATTCCTGGGCTCAAGTGAGTCTCCTGCCTTTGCCTTCCAAGTAGCTGGGACTACAGGCGCCCGCCACAACGCCCAGCCATTTTTTGGTTGCAGCCGTCATTTTTGTTTGGCAGGCCTGGGCTGGATTTGAACCCGTCAGCTCAGGTGTATGTGGCTGGCGCCTTAACCCGTTGAGCCACAGGCGCCGAGCCGAGGTATATTCCTTTTTTAAAAAAATACAAACTGTTAATGAATCTTTAAGAAAGGTTTGGTGCCTGTGGCTCAACAGCAAGGGCGCTGGCCACATAACACCGGAGCTGGCATGTTCGAATCCAGCCCAGGCCTGCCAGACAACAGTGACAACTACAATCAAAACATAGCTGGTTGTGGCAGGCGCCCTGCTGCTTGGGAGGCTGAGGCGAGAGAATCGCTTAAGCCCAAGAGTTTGAGGTTGCTGTGAGCTGTGACATCGCGGCATTCTACCAAGGGTGACATAGACTCTTGTCTCAAAAAAGACCAAAAAACAGAAATCTTAAAGAAAAATGGTCTGATGGTCTATCTACCACATACTCATTTTCCAGCATCCAGCCTCAGTAATTGTTAAAGAATATTAGTTTCCTCCTCTTCTCCAACTCTGTTGTTTTTAAGCAAATTCCAGATAGTTATTCATTTCATTGGTTTATGCTAGAATATTTTAGGGCAAATTCCAGACATTTCATTTCATCTCTAAATTCTTTGAAGTGTAGCTCTAAAGTACAACTGCTGCTTCTATGACCAAGTTCTGGTATTGCAGAATCAGTATTTGCGTTTTGTTCTTTGGATTTACATTTAGTTTGAGTTGGTCCTCAGACAAGGTCTATGTACTGCATTGATTTTATCTTGAATAGTTGTTCTGTTTCTGCACTAATGATTTGCTGGAGACTGAGTCATTTGTTCTGTAGAATTTTCCACATTTTGGATTTGTCTGTTTTCTTATGTTAATTTATTCTTTCTCACTGATTCTCATCCTTGTGTTAGAATTATCTGATATTAACCATTCCCCAAACGAGTTTGTTTTTTTTTGTAGAGACAGCGTCTCACTTTATCACTCTTGGTGGAGTGCCGTAGCGGCCTACATTTCATAGCAACCTCCAGTTCCTGGGCTTAGGCAGTTCTCTTGCCTCAGCCTCCCAAGTAGCTGGGACTACAGGTGCCTGCCACAACACCTGGCTATTTTTCTGTTATTTTCCAAACCAGTTAAATCACAATCTGTGCAGTGGGACTGGACATCGGTATTTTTTTATTTTTTATTTTTTTGGTAGAGACAGTTTTCACTTTATCGCCCTCAGTAGAGTGCCGTGGCGTCACAGCTAACAGCAACCTCCAACTCCTGGGTTTAGGCGATTCTCTTGCCTCAGCCTCCCCAGTAGCTGGGACTGCAGCCGCCTGCCACAACGCCTGGCTATTTTTTTATTGCAGTTTGGCCGGGGCTTGGTTTGAACCCATCACCCTCGGTATATGGGGTCAGCACCCTACCCACTGAGCCACAGGTGCCGCACTACTTTTTTTTCTTTTAAAGACATGGGCGGTGCCTGTGGGCTTAGTGGGTGGGGTGCCGGCCCCATATACCGAGGGTGGCGGGCGCCTGTAGTCCCAGCTACTCGGGAGACTGAGGCAAGAGAATCCCCTAAGCCCAAGAGCTAGAGGTTGCTATGAGCTGTGACGCCATGGCACAATACCAAGGGTGATAAAGTGAGAAACTGGCACAAAAAAAAAAAAAAAAAAAAAAAAAGAGACAATGTCTCACTTGGTTGCCTTGGCTAGAGTGCCAGAGCGTCAGGGTTCAAGCAATCCTGCTTCAGCCTTCTTAATAGCTGGGACTACAGGTACTGGCCCCAAGGCCCAGC